>JBAJNP010005127.1:0-30265 GCA_036877545.1 Yasuhikotakia modesta
ATTTCTGCAAAAGGATTCCCGACCAAGTATTGAGTGCATAACTGAACATAATTATTTGAAGGTTGACTTTTTTTGTATTAAAAACATTTTTCTTTTATTGGTCCTATTGGTAGATAGGAATTTTGGATTTTCATGAGCTGTATGCCAAAATCATCAATATTAAAACAATAAAAAGGCTTGAACTACTTCAGTTGTGTGTAATGAATCTAAAATATATGAAAGTCTAATGTTTATCAGTACATTACAGAAAATAATGAACTTTATCACAATATGCTAATTTTCTGAGAAGGACCTGTATATTAAATCTGCAGTGGAAGCACAAAAAACATGAAATGTTTGGACTTATCTTTTTGTTGGCACATAACCACCTGGGTTGTATGAAACTTCCCCCTCTCCAACGGCTTTTAACATATTCGGCCAATTTAATTTATTTATTTGACATAAAAATTAGGCTTATCTTGAGGGGACTTGAACATGTTGTTAATGGCCTGGTGATGGGGAGGTAAGTTGTAAGGCCTTCTCTTATTAAAAGTATATTTACTAAGATCTCTTCCTCATAGCTCCATTTGGCCAGCATTAACCTGGTAAGTTTTGGCTCCCCTGAACCTCATTGATGAATGTTTCAAATGATGGACAATTTAATTCATTAAACTCTGCCTTAAGTGCACAAAAAACACAATTACTTGTGTGAGAATGATTCACACATGTAAGCAGAGCCACACATTGCAAGAGATCGCCAGAAAAAAGTGTGACCTTTTTTTGAAATACAAAGAGCTGTTGGTCATCTTCTGCTTCTGTTCCCCTGCCCGCCCTCCAGGCCCTATACACTGCAAAGACCAGGAAGCAGAACATTATCAAGACCCCACTCATCCCGCGCACACTCTTTTTGACCTCCTCCCCTTTGGCAATAGATAGAGATCCTTGCACACAAAACAATCTTCTTCTTCACAACATCTTTCCCATTGCCATCACTCTTCTGAACTGCTGAACAGTGCTTCCCATTTCTCCTTTTCACTACATCACTGTATCTTATTTTAATCCTGTCATCCATGTTGCACAATACGTTTGCACTATTACTTGCACCTTACTCATGCCCAGTACCTCACCTTACATTACTGATATTTGTATATGTGTATATTTGTGGGATATGTTTCTTGTATGTATATTATGTTATTTGCCCTATGGTAGTATGCATCACTGTGTGTCTGTTAAATGTTCATCACTAAAAGGTTTATTACACCACCACAAATTTATGTTGAATGAATTAATCATTGGACATGTAGAGTGTTAACATCTTCCAAGTCAAATTTCTTGTGTTTGTAAGTATACATGTCCAATAAGCCTGATTCTAATTTGATTCTAATTCTTAAAGTGCATTTTGTCCAGTTGTATTCCAGATGTGACATCCCCCAGACACACATGCTGTTTTCAGCCTGTCAGGTGGGCAGAGAGAGTTTAGCAGTATAGATTTCAGTATTAAACGTTGGGCTGAAGTCCAAAATCAGGATCCTTGCATAGGTCCCTGGTTGGTCAAGATGTTGCAGGATGAAGCGCAGCAGGTTTGTCAACTCTTTCTTCTTACACATCAACATCATCACTACTGACAGTACTGACAAAAGGGTATTTCCCTATGCTAAGTATGTTTTGTAAACGGCAGACATTTTGTTTTTACTTAGCTGTCATACACAGAAATAGAAAACTGGGTCCTCAGCTGACCACACTATTGCACAAGAACAAGATAATATATTTTTAAAACTACAAAACATACATTTCTAACAAATTAAATTACAACTGTAAAATACACAATAATAACATGCATATACAGTTTCTTTATATTTTATTCATCATACATTTCTTCAATTTTAATATAAAGGTTACATTTTTATGTTCAACATATTTTGTCCCAACACAAGAATAAGAGAGCAAACAAATTTAAGCATTACATAAAAAATACATTGGCCTTTGATATCATCAAATGAGCACCAAAGACAGCAAATTCTCTCCTTTTGTCTTTTTTCTCTTGCTCTCTCTCTTTCTCTGCATATATTTATTTATGATATATTTATTTGGATGAAAATGTACAATATACAATTACACAGACACACACAACTATCTTTTAATTTTTTTGTTTACATTTTTGGTAAATCAATTATATAGCTATAAGAAACAATTTGTTGTTGAAAATAAATAATAAGTATCCTTATAATAATAAATGTAATTAAAAAGCCAACTAAGAAAAAAGTTACAAATTTGCCTTCTAGTTCATGTTGCTCAAAAAATATATTTTATGTTAAAGTATAGTTCATTTATAACAGGGGACTTCAATCTATGTTTCTGGAAATCCACTGGATTGTGGTATTATGAACACACATGTATTCAACTGAAATAAAATATACAAAATACATGTATTAGTCTTATATTGCCTCAGGTATGAAGTTACCAGGTCGTTCAGCACAGACGTTGTTCTGGTCATGAGCATGATATCTCTGAACTGATTTCAGCTCAATAGTTTCATTCTGATTTGACATGTTTGATGAACTGATGGATTCTTTAAGCAAATAATCCCTTGGAGTTCTGCAGACACCCTTTAAGCATTTTCTGATTTTCTTGTTTAAAAATACATATAATACAGGATTTATGACAACATGCATGAAAGCAATGCATTCCGTTACATGAATAGCAATGTCAAAGTGTATGTTTGTGTTGCATGCATAGAATATGTGAAGGTCTTGCAAAGCATGCAAAAAAATGACAGTATTGTAGGGGAACCAGAGGAGAAAGAACATGATGGTAAATCCAGTTTCACATCTTGTAGGCATACATCTCTGGAATGTGGTACTCTTGCTTGCAACACATGAAAGTCTGATGGAAAAAAGAAGCATCAGGAATGGTATGACAAATCCTAAAAGGTTCATCTGAAATCTTACATAGACTTTCCAGCCAATTTTATCTTTGAATTGATAAGTACAGATGTTCTGCTTATTAAACTCTTGAGTCTCTACAAAGTTAATATGAATACTTGCAGCCAAAACTGACAAAAGCCACTCCGAAATGCACATGACTGTGTCTCTCCTTGGACTGCTAAATGTCCTGATGGTTGATGAAATACCAACAATGTCCAAAAGTCTCTGCAAGACCATGCTAGCAACAAAGAAATTGCTGCTATACATACTGACCATATAAGTCAATGTGATTGCTTTACAGCTATGATAACCAAAAATCCATTCTGTACTAGCATATACTGCCCAGAATGGAAGTGTCAGTGTAAAAAGAATATCCGAGATGACCATATTCACTGGAAACATTCTTCTTACCGTCTTATACTTGATGAAAAGCATTAAAAGAGTTAAATTAGCAACCATGCTGAGAACAAATATGATGGAATAGAATACAGGCAGAAAGAAATTGCTGAACTCCTTAACATGTGTTTTCTTGCAAGGCTGATATTCCTGAAGTTCCTCAGCATTGTAATAGTCTTCATAATAGTTGCTGTCTTCTGAAACATCCATGTTTAAAGTGAGTCCTGAGACCTTCCTGAATACTGTTTTCTGAGTGTTTCAAAACTAGTACACTAGTACTATGAGGCTAAAGTAAATCCAAAGTTATTTTTTTTGGATTAGGAAAATCCCTGTGAGGGTCTCTAGGAAACACAGAACAAACAATCTTTCGAGCATGGAAAATATGAGCATGCTGAGCACATCTTGTACTGTGACAAAAACAATGACTGAGAGCTGTGCACAGTTCCGAAGTGCTGTTTTAGCTGTTATCAGCAAAGCAGAGGAAACTTGCTTCCCTGATCACTGGGAGGAGCAGGAAAACATTGAACTGAGAAAATAAATTACATCCCTTTCATATTCACGAAACCTGTTTGTATTCTGGGGAAAGGTTTTAGATAATTAAGGGTGTTGATTAATGAGCTGGCATTGCTATAATTTCACATATGCAAACTAAATATATAACAGAGAACAGTATGTATTTATGCAGGAAATATATGTTGCAGAAAAATTATCATATAAACATACTTTTTGCAGCAAAAGGTACTGTTACTATACACCATTAAGTGGGCCTTTAACAGTCTACTTTAAAACCAGTGATTTTTATGTGCACGTCTACAGAGATCCCAAGGTTAATTTTGGCTTAATTGCTGTTGGCTTAATCTACCTTCTATTTACACAGTGTAAGTAGCAACAAAAAGTATTTTTTTTGCAAGTGTTCAGAACATTTGAAAACTTTAAAATACAAATATCCTTTAATTATCTTAACTTATCTCTATTTTTTATTTTATCTGTAATTATTAATTTACATACAGTGGTAAAAAAGCATGTGACTATAGCAAATCTGATCTCTGTGGCTCCCTCTACTGGCCAACAGCTGGAACCCTCACCGGAATACTGACTACATTTCCCAATATACCCTGTGCCTGGGACACGCCCCTGCCAGGTGGCAGCCATCATGTAATCACACTCACACTATATAAACTTTCCTCTGTCACAAACTTGTTGCAAGGTCTTGTTTTGCCATGTGTGAACAGTTCTGAGTGATTTTCCCTGGCCTATTACCTGGACAGCCTTCTGTTGTTGATTGATTGCTGCTTGCCTTTTGGACTCCGCCTCGCCATTGGATTACCCTTGTTGTTTGCTGCATGCCTGATGCTTTTGCTTGGAACTGCTTAAAATTTGGAATACCTATGTTGCCCCTGTTTGCTGTGTGTTTGACCGGTGCCTGCTTCATTTTTTTTGTACAATACAGCTGCAAATAGATCTACAGACCCCTAAGCGTTTATTACAGTGACAAAAATAAAATCTAAATCTGACTCTAATAGAAGGTAGATGCTATTTACACTGTTAAATAGCAGGATCTTCTTTTACTACTTATTGCAAATAGTGGCAGTTATCTGTATTTACAGATAATTTCTGTAAAAAAAAGATCTGTATTTATTACATCAGTATTGTACAACATTAGAAAACAATATACAATAATAACATTGTGTGCAAACGCTAATTAAAATTCAGATTATTAAATAAATGCCACCTTATCAGGAGTATAAAAGCCTTCCCTACACCTACCCAAACCATGCCCAATACTTAATTTTTATTAAATTCGCATGCCCCGATAGGTTTTGCAAAAGGAGAAAAAGAAAGCTCAGCAAAAGGCGGAATCGAACACGAAGTTTGCTAATTTATTGTTATTAACTAATGAGCAGAGAAAACTGGACAGAAAGGTATGCAATTGTGCCAGCCGTAGGTGTTCTGCATAGTCAAAGAGAAACTACACAGAATTTGTTTAAATTGATTCAACTTAAATTACATTTCTAGCGATATACAAATAATATGTATACAGGTCAACTACTGAACCACACTGAACTCATAGATATGCATTTCATCTCTGATTTTATTGCTGATTTAAAATATGATATGGTTGCAAGCAGTTTTTGAGATTTCAGCATTTCCTTGTTGTGAGCCCTCTGAGACATCATAACCTTCCAGAACACCAAAAGAGTCTGTGTTTTATTTTCCCAAGGTCCTGTAGTCAGCTGGACCCAGACATTGTCAAGGCCAGATGGTGGGGAGACGGGATGGGATAACTCTGGCACAGATCAGTGGGAATATGATTACCCATAAAATATGATACCCTTAAAATTGCCCATAACCGAAATGTGATCTTTGCATTTAACCCATCCCTTGTGAGGAGCAAAAACGCACACACAAACACATAGACACACACACACACTCAGTGGGCACCTATCCTGGGAGCAATCAGGGTTAGGTGCCTTGCTCAATCAAGGGCACTTCTGTTGCTACCTGCCTGTGCTGGCAACCTACTGATTACAAGTCTGACTCACAAGTCTGCACCACAACTGCCCTTAAAATCAATATAATTACAAATCATTATTATCAGCTCTGTTTACCAAAAAAAATTACAATTGCAGCTTACCATGCCAGAGGAGAACTGGGCCTCCAAGTTGAGCCAGGTTTCTGTCAAGGTTTTTTCTCCATCTATGTATTGTGTAATGTTCAGATATTTGTATTGTATTGTGTATAATTTGTGTATTTATTTTTGAGTATTGTGTGTATTGAATTGTGTGTTATTACAAATCCTTACATTCCTGTCCCAAAAGATAGTATTTTTTTATCTCCATGTAAGTGTGAACGGCACATCTTGCCTGATATGGTACGTTTATAATGTTTAATATTGCTGTTTTATGTTTACTGGCTAGTTGCATAGTCTTGGAAGTAAATAAAGTAAATACAGCAGTTCAAGTATATTACCCCCAATAGACTACTGAGAGAGGTACAAGCCTTTACACATAATGACAGGTATTTTTAGTGCAGAATTCATATAGCTTTTGTTCTTCTGAGCCTAGCTTGGAGCATGTTATCATCTGACTGCTCTTAGAAACATAATTCCCTGCATGCTTCGGCAGCTGTCAATAAAGTGTTTTCCTTTTTAAAAAGCTTGCACAGTTGCTGCATTTATTTTTTTTCCACTGTGTTATTGAATGTGGCAAGTTTGTCTCTCCTGTTGACAGCCATGATCATATAGCTGCCAACTGTGTGTGTGTTCACAACTTGCTGTGAGTGTTCACTCCTCATTTGTGATGGGTAAAATGCAGGGGTCACAATTCTGTAATGGGTAACCATAACTGACAAAAACAGGTCACTCTCACTTTTTCATTTACATGTATCTCTGCTGCCTTAAGGGACTGACCTAAGCTTGCCTCCAAGACATGTAAGCTGTCTTCATAACTCATGGTGAAGGCCTACACTAGAGCCCTGCGTGGGACAGTTTTTTAAACCCGCCCACTCCCACTGAATTTCTGACCAGGACCACCCGCTCCCGCAACCTACGTGTTCCACTTCCGCCCGTGCCCGCAATGTTTATGTCCACTCCTCCCGCTCCTGTGGACTTTTTCTCAGAGCTTGTGAAAAATTTGGACCAAACACTCAGAATAGGTATTTGTTCAAGTTAATGTCCAGAATAACATGCTATATACACAAAATTGAGTACAAATAAAATGAAGTAATGCTAAACCAAAGCACCACACGTGACAGAAACATTAGGTATTTTTTACTTGGGTTATAAAACAAAACCACAACTAGTGGCAACTTGAAACACCTGGACAGCAGAGGGAGCCCAAGCCCTGTGACTGTCTATCTGCTCCCTCTGCTTCCTCGTTGGTAACTTCCTGTTTGCTGGCATGCTGTTATATAGCCAGCAAGTTGCGATGTGTTGTATTGCCTTTTCTGTGTTTCGCCCTTGTTCTTCGTGGTTTCTTGTGGTTTCTAAGTTCCTTGTGGTTTTTGTTTTTTCTTGTGGTTTTGGCTCTTTTTGGTTTTTGGACTTTGGACTATTTACTAGTTTTTGATATTGTGCTGCCTGCCCCGACCCCTGCCTTGTTTTTGGATTACTGAGTTTTGGATTGTCCCTATTGTTACCTGTCTACTTTCTTTGGAATATGCCTCAATGCAATAAACCAATTCTAACCTGCACTTGGGTCTACCTCCCGTCTCTCAGTGAACACAATTTGTGACAGAACACATCTGGTTTTATGAGGAACCAATCAATCTCTTGTTAAAACTGAGGCAAGGTAACCTCTCCATTGAGGAGTATACATATCGATTTTGTGCTTTGGTTAACGAAATATCGTACTATGATGAGTGGCTGTACAAGGATATGTTTTTCGTTTCAGGCTTGTGAGCTCATCAAGTCACAGACAGCCAGCCAGGTAGATAACTGTTCATTAATGGACTTGTTGGATTGTGCGCTACTGTTGAGTGGTTCATCGTGGACTGTGGGTGATGCTAAGGAGCAGAACAAGATGGTCACCACTACAGAGGTTGCACCTGACAAGATGGCCACTGCTACAGAGGTTGCACCTGACAAGATGCCCGCCGCTATAGAGGTTGCACCTGACAAGATGGACGCCGCACACTCCCAAGGCTCTTTCTCTCCATGTTGGTGTGTCTGTGCTTTTTATTCCAGATCTGCCCTGTTGGACGTCTTGTTCTGCCCAGCCACCCTGTTGGATGTCCTGTTCTGCCAAGCTGCCCTGTTGGACATCCTGGTCTCCCGAGCTACCCTGGTGGGCTCTCTCGTCTCCCAAGCCGCCCTGGCGTGCTCTCAAGTCTCCCGCGCCACCCTGGCAGGCTCTCAAGGCCTCTCTACTTCTCTCTCTGGCCTCTCCTGTCTACCTTCTTTGGAATATGCCTCGATGCAATAAACCAAGTACAACCCTGCATTTGGGTCCGCCTCCCGTCTCTCAGTGAACACAATTTGTGACAACTCAGTTTTTAAACGCACTGTACATGCACCAAACATACAGTTTAACTATAACAAATTGTTTAGCCTAAGTGAATACGAAACAGCTACGTTCGTAGGCTATTCATATGAAATATGAAACAGCTTTAACATAAAAAATAAACACATTTAGAACTTAGAAAATAGGTTAGATATAAGTTAAACAAATTAAATACAAAACAAAATAAATAAACAGAATGCCTCAAAAAACCTCACAGTTTGATTAACAGCTAGGCTATTGCAAAAAAAGACCTTATATTTAACGAAATAAATAAAATGTTAACGTAGCCTACTTATCAAATGAAAGTGACCACTAGGCCTTTCATTGCTTACTCCATATTACTATAAAGGAAAAGTATATTGCTGACTGTCTGCGGTCCCAGACTTGTGCGTCTTTCTTCCAAGATCCGACCACACACACTAAATGCCCTCGCCTTGCTTTGCTTTTGTCAAGTACACAGCCGCTTTAACTTTCTTCTCAACTTCATGTGTTGACTCCATTTCTATTGCATGCCAAATCCCATCGGACCCACGGGTCTCCGTCGAAATTTTCTTACCACCCACTCCCACCCACAGCAAAGGTAAAACCCCCACTCCCGCGAGATTTGCGTTGGGTACCGCGGGACCTGCGGGAGCCCAAACCCAATGCAGCCCTCTAGCCTACACTGCTGCAGGTCAGGTTGACTCAGCCCTTCACACTATGGATATCCTGCAAGCATCAGGCCAAAGCATTGAAGGAGCTTGATAAGGCTATGGATAACATAAACTACACATAAACTACAGACTTTATTCAGTTTACCTATACATTGATGTATGAAAACCAGAAAGTTTCCAAATTCTCTTAAACAGTAAATCTTTCTTAGAAAGTTTCTATGCTTTTTAACCATAGCACTTACCTGTTAACCAATGTTTTTACAACCATTTACTACCATTGTGTGAGCAATTTCTGTTTAAACGCAACTTGAACAGACAAGTTAATGGAATGTATGTATTTTGTGCTGAGAACAAAGGAGAAAAATATCCCGCTTTTCCTAGGACTGTAAAATTACATAAACTATAAAGATTTATACCCACTATTGTGACTATGATTAAGAATGACACTTCAAACACTTGTACTTCAAATTGGTATGGATATGAGTGTAATCAGTTACTAAATTAGGCCCGGTTTCTGACATTGTTAGGTTCTGGTAACAGAAGCAGGTCTTGTTATTATTACAGCCATAATAATTATATTTATGATGACAGCACTCACCTTGCATTGAATAAATCTATTGTATTATCATCTTCTGAGAGGTTCATTTTGTCCAGATTATCTGAGACTGTGTTGTCTTTGTATCTCCTTCCTCATCTCCAGCATCCTCTGGATATATTGAACTCTTTACTTTTGGGATGCTTGAAACTGAACTCTCAGGTGCTCATTTATTTGATAACTGTCACTATCCATCGCTGATAAATCAAAGAGAACATAGCACATCTGACTGATGCCATGCAAGCCATATGCAAACTAATGTAGTTAGATGAGATACAGGATGCATGTTTTAAATTATTGGTTCTCAACTGGTGTCATGACCAAAGATTTGGCCACAAGTGTTTGGCCTTGACACTCCACATTAAACACCCATTGTTATGGGGTCTTAAAAAGGAAAATATGAATTTTGAACATGAAATTAATGACATTAAAAGATACATGTGATCCAACCAATTAGCTCTTTTAAAGTATAAGGTGTGGTCACATTAGATTTTGCCCTCAGTTCACTTCCATTTATTTGTATGTGAATGCTGGAGAACATGAAAGCCTCATATTCAGTTGTGCCAAAGCATAGGTTTTAGTTTGAGCTAATCTGATTTGAATCCAACTAAGGATCTAAATATCTGAGATTTAACTAATGACAAAATAAAAGTTTAAAAACACATTTAAACACGTGTGTCTGCACATGATGGGCCCTGAATTATGGGAAAGTTTTCAGTTTCAAAAATGAATAACTCGAAAATACCCCGAGAACGCAGGGTACATCAAGCCAGTTTCTGAATGTGTTAACCTATACTCAGAGTCAGTTATCATGATAACTTTGTGAACATAACCTGGTCGGGCACAGTTTTTTTTCAATGAACCCAGAGTTTCTTTCGGTGTCCTCCCATTTTTTCCACCAATCCTCCAATCACTGGTGGAGCCACGAGTATCTATGACATGTTTCATGTTCTGTTTAAATATTTAATTAATTCTTTCGTCTATTCATTCATTGCACATATTTCCGTCTTGCAGACTGTTTTAAAGTGAAAATGGAATGTCCTTTCATAGAGAATCCTGTAGATGAGGAGGCTCCATTTGCGTCCCTGTGTGGATTTTTTTTTATCATGTCCTGATGCATTTCTCTATTTGAGCAGTACGGTTTTTGTAGAGAGCAATTAAATATATGACATACAGAGCGTAGCTCGTCTGGTTGGCAGAGAATTATTACGCTAAGTTAAAGCCATAAAGTGGTGTGGATGTTAAGGCGTGTAGCAGGCATTCTTTATGCGGTTGATCCAAGTTCAAATCCTGTTTTAGCTGAGCTTTTTATTACTCCATTTTCAAATGTCATATCATATCGGAAAGGCATTTCTTTTAAATGAAAATTAAGGTCCTTTAGCGCTTTAGCGCAACGCGACATTGTG
This sequence comes from Yasuhikotakia modesta, assembly GCA_036877545.1. Lineage (NCBI taxonomy): Eukaryota > Metazoa > Chordata > Actinopteri > Cypriniformes > Botiidae > Yasuhikotakia > Yasuhikotakia modesta. The sequence goes on from JBAJNP010005127.1 coordinate 10,954, forward strand.
CTCATAGAGAGATATCGTTTTTCCCGTGAGGGTATTATTTACTTAACCAACTTGTTGGATCCCTATGTTAAGAGTTCCACTCGCCATAGTCGGGCATTAACAACTGCACAAACTGTGTGCATTGCCTTGCGTTTCTTTGCGAGTGGCACGTTTCTGTACACTGTTGGAGACGCAGAGAACATAGGAAAAAGTGCTGTTTGCCGTCCATTTGATCTGATCATGTATTTCATGCAATCATGACCTATGTCATTAACTATAGCTCGATTGTCCCCAGGCTTCCCAAATGGTACCATAGACTGCACACACATTGCCATCAAGGCCCGCCCAGGCCCCAATGAAGGGGATTTTGTCAATCGTAAGGGGGTTCACAGTATAAATGTGCAGGTGAGTAATACTAATATTTTAGATGGTAATATATAATGAAAATGAGTATGTTCACATATAATGATATCTCTTAGATGGTGTGTGACTCTATGTGCCATATCAAAAATGTGGAAGCTAAATGGCCCGGATCAGTGCATGACTCAAGAATTTTCAGAGAGTCAGGGTTATGCACATTATTTGAACATGGTAAGAAAAAGTGACTTTTGATATTATTTCATACTTGTTGTGGGCCTAACACAATACCATTTCTCCATTACAAAGGGGCCTACGATGGGATTCTCCTTGGAGACAGGGGTTATGCATGCAGGCAGTACTTCATGACACCGTTCCCTGACCCCAACCCTGGGCCACAAACCCGCTACAATGCAGCTCTAGCCAGGACAAGGGCACGCATTGAAATGACCTTTGGGCAACTAAAGGTAAGATTTCAGTGTCTGAAAAGTCTGAGGGTTGCACCTGACAGGGCATGTGACATTATTGTTGCATGTGCCATACTGCACAACATTGCCACCATCAGAAAGGAGAGGACTCCTGTGGTGGAGGTGCAGCCCGATGATGTCCTCCAGCCAGTGCACTTGGACCAACCTAGTGGCAGAGCTGCACGGGACAGAATTGTGCAACACAATTTTGAATATTAAAAACATGACCAACATTGTTTTCATTTAAATTTATTTGAGCATCTTTTTTGTCATTTTTATATTTCATCAAAAAAAAGCCAGTCATCATTTGCCTGGAAAAAAAAATAAAAGTGTATTTTTACTTACTCTGAAGTTCGATTTCACCTAGAAGCTTTTGTTTCTTTAGCTCAGTATACTCTATTTTTTGCTGGAGACTCTTATACAGTAAACGGATATTACCCTGTTTCATTTGTAGAGACAACATTTAATGGTCAATACATGTAATATAGGAAGTAAAATTAATTACAAGACTGCCCACCTCTGTATCAGGCCTCTCTGCCTGCAAATCATACTGCAGTCAGAAATACATAGAAGTACACAAGTAGATACAAATTCAGGTCAAATTATGCATGCACTCACAGGTACTTCCTCCAAACCACAGTCATCTGACAGGGTTGCTTCACTGTCCTGTGCAATGGAAACAAAATGGTGTTACAAAGGGATGTGGTACTGCCTATTCGTCTAAATAATTTTATATATATATATATATATATAATCCCAACTGTGCATGCTTCAGTCACCCCTTGCTCATAGTAAGTGCGATGATTTGATCTTGGATGTGTCATTTGATCTTGGATGTAGTAAGCGAGGTACGAAGAACGGACCCCAGATGATTTGTGTTATTATTGCAAGTATTTTTGTTTTAGAAACAGACCAAACATAGTGCATTAAAAATCTTTTTTTTGTAATAGCTGTGGGGTATATTTTTTTAGTTACAAACTCAGTACTGACTAAAACAACTGAATCTGAAAAGAATAATTTGTGAATTGTTTTTTTATGAAAGTATGAAAGGATTTTCTTTTAAGTATTTAGCTATATAACTTTAACAACAAAATAACATAACATTTTATACTCACTCTTTCTAATCAGTCACATACACACATATATACAGCAATACTAGTGCCAATGTAATATGGTAATTGTACCATTAATTATTTAACAATAGTAAGGTTCCACTTAATGTGTTGTGTTTTTTCAGAATTCTACATGTGTACACACACACGCGCGCACACGCGCACACACACGCGCACACACACACACACACCTGAAACAAAGGCATGGGACTGAAACAGCAACAATCAGATTACATAATATTTTTATATCATATTTTCTCAAACCTTCTTCTGTTTTCAAATAGCTTTAAAAGCCAAAACACCCATTATATATCATCTTCTTTTACTGACATTTTGGTAAATGAGTGGCAGCTTCTATGCAGACTGTGAAATAGCCGACAGTCACTTTTCCATCACATAAAATGTTTACACTTAAGAAATATTATACTGTTGTCCTCAACCAAACCAGGCAAAATAAAATATGATTTAACATTAGAGGCAAAATATTTAAATAAAAAGAAGTGACAAATGATGTAACCAAAAAAAAAATCAAAGGACACCTTAACATAAGGTGGTTACAAAGGGTAGATGAAAAGCTTCACTTTTGTTCTTATGCCTTCTTCTCAGAAAGTATTAGTGCTTTCTGGGCCTCAGCCGGCTTTAGCACATAGTCTCTGTACATGGTATATACAACTCCTGCAAACAAGAAATTAAATATTATGCTTCAAAAGCCATTTTTCTGCCCGGATGAGCATGTATGTGTAAATACAGGCTACATATGATCCTGAGACATTAGCTCTCACCTAAAGTCATGGCTCCCACCACAAAACCTTGAGCTGCCACACGCATGTGAATTAGGTGCACTGACATCTTTGTATCACCTCTGCTCTTCAGTTTGAACAGCCTGTATGCCACAATGGCAAGAAATCCAGTCATCCCTTTAATGAAAGCACACAATGATCATCTTGCATACTTTAGTAAAAACTAGGAAATGTAACGAAGGAGTTAATGTGGCCAATATCAACAATGTATTTGATCAACCAGTTATTAAGTGTGCAAAATGTTAAATATTTAATATGTTTTTAAGATCATAACTTTTAGATTTACTAGGTTTAGTAAATCTAAACCTAGTAAGTAGGTATATTAAAATATATTGTAGATATTAAAGCAAGTCATATATAGTTACACTGTTGGTATAATAAAAATTATGAAAAACATTTTAATTAAATTAAAATAAATTTAATTACATTTTAATTTAATACTGTGCCACTACAATAAATGAAAACATATTGCATAGCTCTGAATCTGAAGCTTCAATCAATGAAATGGTAGTTTAATCAATCAACAATAATTACTCATTGTTTACCTGCAGGGACAAATGGATTTTCCTTTGCTTTCCTTATGAACTTGGACTCATTGTCTTCATATTGAGTAGCGGTCATCTTTGCTAAGTGTAACAGAAACAATACAAAAAATGTAAACAATTAGACATCACAATGTTTTTTTCTTTTTACAATGATGATTAAAATTAACAAATACAATACAATGTTAACATTTAAGTTGTGCAAGCTTTATTGAAGTTCCACTGCATTTCTAACCACCTAAACCACTGATATGTCCTTTTTAAATGCAGTATTCATATCTAGAGGGCAGGACAAATATAACTATACAGTCAATATAAAGATATACTGTATGACATAATATGCATGTTTTGAATATATTATCAGCAACTGTCTGTTACAAAATAATGACTTTAGATGTAGTTCTGCTTTTTCTGGAGCTTTATGAAATATAATTTTAAAACAGTAATAAAGGAATTACAGGGTCCGTTCAGCTACAGTTTTTTCATTGAATCACAATGAACAGTCAAACTAATTTAAACGTTTTTTTCTAAAAAACTAACCTCGAGGACAAACAATTACATACTGCATTCTAAAAGTAAACTTTCATGATCTAATTTAAAAATCAATGATTCATGCTTGTTACACATTAAAAATAACCCTTTAATACAGGAATAAATTCATCATCTGGTTGTAATTAATGAAGATGTGAAGATTCCTGTCGAATTACACAAGCTTACATCTCAAAGCTCATAAGAAAACAAGCAAATATAAAAGTAAATAATACATACAGATGTTGTAATAATTACTGAAAATGTACCTTGTTCTGGCGAAATCACCTTCCTGCCGGTCCTGCTAAAATGTTTGATCTACACGCTCCCACAGAACAAAATGATGTAACGAAGTCTTACGTCACAATGACGCACATAACAGCAACCGGTATTACAAAATAAGTGTCTTCATTTTAAATTACTTTACGACAAAGTAGTTAATTACAAAATGCATGAAGTGCATCCAAATGTATATAAAGTAAACGAACAAAATAACAATTAAATTATTTATAATTAATTCATATTAATTCTAAACCGTCCAAAATATTTTATTTTGAAAACGTTCTCTGAACCGTTTCCTTTTCATGCACGAGGGAAGGGACACGTGATCCTTGCGTGTCAAGTCTGAGTTTGGGGAATGTACTGTGCAATTTTGACTCGTAAACAATGACTGGCAGAAATGTAATGCATTCATCCTCAACCCCTGCCGTGCCCTGCTGCACGTAGGCACTTGAGTTATATTTATCCGAATTTTGGGATGTAATGGAATAAATTAAAAGAAATTATAAATACATGTATAACATGTATCAAATACATGTATCAAGAAATGTATGTGTATTGGGTGTGAGTGTTGATGTCATGTAGATACAGGGGCAAAAATTTGTCATCATATGCGTTGCAACAAGTTTATTTTTTAAGTATCAATGACGTAAATACTTATTCAAATAATCACTTAAATTATATATTGCCTGTTTATTTCAGTAACTGCTTATGACTGCTAATGGATTTTATATCATCATTTGTATCGAAGCCCAAAGTTCTAATTTGTCCACATAAGGATCTTGTGGTATTGGTTCCAAACTATGATAAAAAAAGAAACATTAGTATATCTTTAGATTTTTGATTAGGGAGATTACCGCTCACCTTGGTATGTCAAGTAAAAAACATTGATTTTACTTAAATTGGTAACACTTAAATCTTAAAATACTTTTACATTTGTAGATTTAAAAGTAGATCAGCACAGCAATTTCACAGGGCATTTAATTTTATTTATTACTAATGTTATCATTCGATGTATATATATATATACATGTTTGTGGTATAGCAAATCAAATTTAAAGAACGTTTCGCGTCTGTAATCGTCAAACAAATCGCTAGATGGCGCAAGTTTTAATAATAAATACATAAAATAATAATAAATAAAAGCATTTTAGAAAAATAAATATGAATATTTTAAATTTTGTTGTATGGCATTTAGCCAAACAGGCAGAGAGTAGCAAACTCATGGTGACAGTAAAAAGCTGATACAATACAAAAGCTGACAAGCAATACATGGGCGTGTTTTCAGGTCGTTTTTAACGTCAGGTGTTTTGGTAATAGAAACATTGCAGTTATTAGTATTTTAAATTTCATTATGACACTAATAAATAGTTCCATTAAAATCTAAAAAAAGTTTGAAATGTTTTATTTTCTTTAACATCATAGTAAATAATCTCATATTTTTCATATTAGATTATTACACCTTACTAGATAAAAGAGACAAGATTCTGTTCTGTATTCTTTAGGCATTTCGTGTTTTTAAATTTTATTATGTCAACTACGTGATCTGCCACAATCACCTCTATGTGTAGCTTTGACCCAGGTCAGAAAAGGCCCTCCTATCAATATTTCAAATGGTGGCATTCTAGTGGTTAAAGAAGCTGCCCAAGCTTGGCCTGTTTACAAACATGATTTTGTTATTAAATCTTTCAAAATTGTTTGCTCTTTCTTCCACCTGCAAACTGGGGGTGATATGGTATGTGAAAATGCCAATCAATAACATTTTTGACAACTGCTGTTTTACTGGTGATGCGAACGAAGTGTCATTATTACTTTTATTACAATATTTTTACAACCACTCTTTAGCACAAGCAAATGCTTCTGACGTTATATAAGATAATGTCAGAAACTTCAGATAATCAATATAATTGAGTTTTATTCCTGTACAGTGGCAGTGATAATAGATAAATTTAGGAAACACTGAGTCAATACTACAATTATCGGCCAATTAAAGACATAACTGGTACATACTGTAAATCAAACTTTTATTGATTATATTGACCTAGTTACAGTAACTTACCTGAGGGTAATTTGTGTCCAACTAAAAAGAATGATGATGCTTTGTGGTGTTGCTGTGATATGTAAAGGTATTGTGTTGTATTAATGTATTTTTAATGTATTAAAAACTCTCCATGCCAATGTATTAAAACATGCATGTTTGCAACAAAAATTGCAATGTTTCTTTAAATTTGATTTAAAATAATTCCCATTTATTTCTACTTATACATTGTTCTAATGTAAAGAAAATGTGCATATTATTATCACATTATTTGCTTCTTTGTAAAACTGCAGTTAATATACAGTAAATACAACCACATTACATTTACATTTATTTATTTTTGCAGAACCAAACCTTCGGTGACCATAGCAACACACAGATAAGACTGTTTTACAACCCAGTGGAATGTAGATATTCACTCTCACTTCATGTCCTTTGACAACACACAAAGAAATACATTTTATTAAGAATACATAATAGAAATGTACAGTATAAACATGAATCCTAATTCTACCACATGGGGTTACATGTCTTTAATGGTTTATGGTTAATTTAATCTGTGCACATTTAATGTTTAAATGTTTTGTTACTCTGTTACTCTAGTTATTTAACTAATCAAGATCACATGTATCTGTGTTTAGTATGTATGAGTTGCATTTTTCATATTCTTTTTCATATTCATATTCAACATTAGCCATTCATGGATCCAAGCATGCTCTTATTAACTTATTTGCACCTTAACTTAATTGTAACACCTGAACAGCAGAGAGAGCCCAGGCCCCATAACTGTCTGTCTGCTCCCTCTGCGGTAACTTCCTGTTTTCTGGCTATATAACAGCATGCTAGCAATCAGGAAGTTGCAAAGTATTGTTTTGCCCCTGTTCCCTTTGTTTCTCTGTGTTTTTTGGCTTTTTGTGATTGTGACCTTGGACTGTTTACTTGGATTTGATGTTTGCTGCCTGCACTGACCCCTTGGACTGTGGATCGTTGTAACTGTTACCCTGTTGCTGACCCTGCCTGCTATTTACAATGCGTCATTGTTTCAATAAAAGCCATAAAACCCAGCGCATGGACCCGCCTCCCATTTCCCGTCGCACCCCATTTATAACATTAATATTATTACAGTTTTTCTCGATTGCTAAGACATTTCTTGAAAGCTGCTCTCCTTTTCTCTAAACTGTGAACACAAAACCCCAATTTTCAAGCTACATTCACAAAACCTCAGACTCTTCTTGCAAAACCAAACTTTCACCTCAAAACAGTTAAATCAGTGCTATCAGAGCTATGTTGTCAAATCGTGCCCCGAATCAATCAAATATTAAAAACACTACTGAACAGTCACTAAACGCCACGTAAAAAATATAAAACGCAATGCTCAGGACATGAAGCTGGAGAAATAAGAGTTTATTGTTCGCTGTAGGCTAAATTCATGTTGCAAAACAAAAAAAACCTGTGCATTTATCACTTGTACAAAAAGACAAAACAGAAATCTTGTGCATTTACACATAGCACTTGTAAAAACAAACAAAAATCTTATGCATTTGCCACTTGTATACAGTAAAGCCCATGTAAAAATAAAGTACAAAAATATACAAATAAGTGCATTACTCAGCCACAGCATCATGTCTCCGTATTGGGTCAGGCCACAGGACTTCATCCACATCACAGGCCACATTTTGTCTGGCCAGGCAATGGGGGAAAAAAACCCTGGCATGCCATATCCAGGCTTGGCATGCCTCCACACCTATGTCACCACAGGCAAGTTCCATGGCTTGCAGGAGATTTACCCTGGTGTAAGGTTGGCATTCATATACCTTCCACCGCCATGAGGAGAAGCATTCCTCAATGGGGTTTAGGTAAGGGGAATACGGTGGAAGGCAAAGACACATTGTCCCAAACAACAACATAGATGGGATACTCATCCTGCTGCCCTAACAGAGCATCTCGCATGTGATTGAGAAAAATGAGGAGCTGGTGAGTGTTGTAGGGCCCCAGGTTGGCTTGATGGTGGACAACACCATGATGCTGATGGCAGCACATAATGTGACATTGCCACCACGCTGCCCAGGAACACCCACAATGGTCTGATGGCCAATCACATTACGGCCTATCCTTCTCCTTTTGGTGAGATTAAACCCAGCTTCATCCATGTAGATGTATTCATGGGGTCTTTCCATTGCATCCAGTTGAAAAACCCTCTGTAGAAATAGATATAGTTTTGTAAGTGATACAAAAAGAGTGATTTGGGCCACTACAGTAAATCACTACTTAGAGTAATCAACATTGAATGTGTCTGGATATAGGCCAACCTGTACATACTGGAATCTTTGCTTTTTGACTCTGTCTGAGTTGCGATCAAAGGGCACTTTGTATATCTGTTTCATGCACAGTCTGTTGCGCTTGAGGACACGATCAACAGTAGAGAGGCTGAAACTGTTGATACGCTCAAAATTTACATGGTCCTCAATGATCTTCTGCTTTATTTCACGCAGTGTAATGGCATTGTTCTCACGGACCATATCAACAATTAGGGTCTCTTGGTGTGGGGGGAACATACCCGTCCTCCCACTCCCATGTGGCAGTCTTTCAATTCTACAAAAAGAGAACATGGAGTTACAAAAAATGTACATGGAATACTAGGCCTACAAACAGTTAGACCAACCCTCCATTACAATACTACAGTACATTTGTACAGTAATGTAGTGAAATATTTACAGTATACTGTGGTACAGTATATAGAGTTAAAATCATTATTTTCTCACATTCACTTGCATTGACGGTTTTTCAATCTAGAGGTCCAGTGGGGGTTTACAGATGGGCGGGACTTACCAGCTCTATAGTATGTCACAGTAATTGCTGTCAACATTTACATACTGCACTATAGTGTCAAATAAAGGCATTTACCTGTGCTCTTCTCTAAATCGTGGGATTATGGTGGACACAGTGAATCTACTGATGTTTGGTTGTACTCTTTGCCCAGCCTCCCTCATGCTCATACCATGGACAAGAACATGGTCAATCACAGTAGCTCTGATTTCATCAGATATTACTGTTCTCTGTCTTCGCTGACCACCTCAACCTTCTCTCACACAAACGCTTCCTCTCAGATTTCTATCCATTGTAGGGCCTCACAAACCAGTGCTCTCTGAAATGGCTTACGGTATATGTTCCCTCACATCATTAGCCACAAGTGAGATCAGTTTTGAGTTGTTGTGTTCAAGTGGTGACACCTGTGCTTTAAGTGTGTTTGATTTTTGTCACCTGTGCTCACCATTGTGCAGCACGGGTGCGTCACAATGAAAATGTGTGGGCAAGTTGTGTCTAAACAGGTGAAAAGTGCTTATGGTTTTGCCCAAAGAGTGATTGATTCAATCAGTGGGTACAGGCAACTGAGCATTTGGTTCAGACAATAGGGTGTAGTGTTTTAGGAATTGAGAAAAACTGTAAGACGATTTTGTCCTATGTCTAATGAAGCGTCTAGGGCAGTGGGATCTTCAGCTTGTTTATTGAAATCATGGTTGTCGACCTTTGCCAGACAGGCTAAGAAGGAGAAATATGGTAATTAGCAGATAACTTTAAATGGAAAGATACTGTGATAATTTGTCTAGTAATTTGTCCCAAACCTCCTCGCTTCAACACAGCCAGTCTGTAATAGTCTGTAAAATCTGAGGGCTCATTGGACTTCATAGGGGTTGCTGGAATCCTAAGATGCAGGGGTCATGCCTGTGGATGGTTTTACTAGGTAGTTATGGACACAATCAGCCCATAAGGTCAGGAAGCGACTCCAGTCTATTCTGTTGGCAGTATGACCATAGAAGCCTGATAATCTCATAATTTAGTCTTTTTGTTTGGCCATTCGATTGAGATTAAAGGTGAGAGTTATAATAACATTAAGTAGTTTGAAAAAGGATGCCTAGACCCAGGAGGTAAACTGTGAACCCCTATTGCAAACAATATAAAGTAGTCCATAGAATCGGAAGACATTGTTGCATAAAAATACTGCAGTTTCTAGGGGAGTGGGGAGCTTAGTTACAGGGATTAATCTTGGATTAAGTCTTGGTGGTTTCTACCTTGGTGGTAGCTGGGTGTTTCACATACCTGGGTAAGCCTTCCTGTTAGCTCAACTGGTAGAGCATTGTGTAAACACCGCAAAGGTTGTGGGTTTGATCCCAGGGGAAGGCGAGTCCTGATAAATATATGTGTACTTTGAGTTCACTGTAAGTCGCTTTGGATAAAAGTGTCTGCCAAATGAGTAAATGTCAGTAGACCCTGTGGTTGATTTTCTTTCATTCATTTATTGTTCTTCTTTTTATTCCATTAGTTTTGTTCAGTTTTTGTTCATTTTTGTTCACTTATTATTTCCTTTATCATTCAGTATTCTTTTATTCATTAATATTCATAATTCTTTTGTCATTTCATTAATAAGTTCATTATCCAACATTGTTCTTTATAAGAGATTAACAAATCACAGAATGGATTAATACAATACTGATGTGCATAGGACAAAAAACACAGACCGCAGACTAAGGGCCCAACCTAACCGACATTTATTTCAGCTGATGCTGCATCTGTGAGCAGTATGTACATTCTTAGAAACTAAGGGGATAAGAAAATAAAGACAAATTAGAGACATAATACACTGATTGTTTTGTTCACACTTATGATATTTTTGACTAGGTGTAAAAAACAGAGCCTATGTTCCAGCAGAAAGGGCATGTGACATTTTAACAAATGAGAAGTATTTTACTTTTAGACTATGTAAATGCAGAGAGAGGGTGTGTGTAAACGATGTGTGTTTGGCACTGCGAGCCAGTGTGCTCCATGGGGCCAGTGTGCCAGAGAAGCCGAACCAGTTTGTTCAAGGTCTGGGAGATGTTACGTCTGGATCAAGGACATCAAGGACAACCAGCATTGACATACCGCAGGTGGGCGTGGTCCATGTGCAGGATCATGGGAGTTTGTGACAAGTTTACTATTTGTAGAGTAATATATTTTTGTATAGTTTTGGAGAAACAAAGCTTGGAAACAATGGCAAAACAAATATGAAAAACAGATAGCAGGACATTCTTTTGGAAGCAGCAAAGCAGGTGCAGAATAAGCTCCAAGCACATTGAAATACCTGGAAATTCATGGTGTCATTCAATTCATCATTAACAGTATTGTCTCCTGTTACATATGTAACCCTGGTTCCCTGAAGGGAACGAGGCACTGCATCAAAATGCTATTACAGGACGTAGCATCACAGATGGGGTGACGTCACAAAACCAGGGTATTCCATCAACCTTGCTAACTCCAAATCCTCACTAACTTTTACAAGCCTCGCTAGTTTTACCGAGAATTCGGTTCCATCACTCTCGCTAACAGGAATCCCAGCTGAGTTACCGGGTAAGATATGCTTCTGAACTAACCTGCTCCATGGCAGGTTAACTATCAGGTTTAATCGAGCGGCGTTACAAGGAATATGTACCTGTAATAAACAAACAAACAGTTCCTCACGCTTCCCACTTGGTTTTTCGTGTTGTCCGAAAACAAAGGTGACAATGTCTGCAAAAAATATTTTTTTAAAAAATTACACTTTTGGTTAGTTTTGTTGAATTCGGAATGATTAAGATGTCTTAAAAGACAAGAATGATTTATATTGTTTTATTTAATTGTTTTAAACAGCAAAGAGCTATTGGCTGAGTGGTTGTGCTTTTTTGCTACAATGCAGGCATTCTGTGTTCGAATCTCAAAGGTGGCCAAATTAATTTATATTAAGGGGAAACACTGTTGCACCAATTATTTTAATTTTTTTTACCAAATAGCCTATAGTTTACATTTGTTACACATTACATGTGTGTGAAATGTCATGCCATTTAGCTTACAATTATTAATATCATCATAACTCTTTACAGAACTTTTAACATCAGCTAGACCACACTTCTTAGTAACATGAACCTTACTGTCTGTACAAGTATTGACAATTTATTTATATCTTCTTGCACTCATTACTTGATTTTGGTAGGACTATGTCTGTATTTAAATGAAATATGTAGTTTTAAAATATCTACATATTAGATATAGAGCTAAAAAATATATGTAGTTTTTTAGCTCCACATGGACCATCTTTAATTTGTGGTTCTCCATCTTCAGCAGGTGGTGCCTCTTATATATGGTGCATCCTGTGAATAAAGGAGAACAGTCTAGAGTTGCAGATTATGGTGTCTGAATCTGCTGGAAGCAGCCAGTGGCACATTCTGCAGGAAGCTATAATTAATTTTATTAATTTATTATAATTTTTAATCAAATTAAGGCACAATTTCAACTACATTAATTTTACTGAATGCCAATATTAGCCTACTTACCACTCTATAAAATGTTTTTATGCTTTCTCACCTGCACTTCCTTAACAAGTTGAACATGTAATTACTGTTTCAAACATGTTGTATGGCCGACGCTGTGAGACAACTGCAGTTTTTGTTCCCTTTTAGGAACTCAAGCTGCGTCGAAACACTATGGGAATGCCATCGGCTTTTATGCACTCTGATACAGGTGTCTAATCACAAACTGGGGGGCGTGTCGTCACAGTCGGGGTGACAGGATGACCAAGAGACTATAAAATGCACATGCAAAACGCTGCTCTGGTTAGCTTTGTTCATTCAGCGAAGCACTCTGTGTTACATTGTCTGTCCTTTGTCACTCGTTAGTTGTCTTGCGTGATTTTGTCTCTATGTATTAGCATTATCATGCCTAAAGCCAAGGCAAAGAGTGATAGAGGGGGTGTTTAAAAGCAGCATTTTGGGCTGTGTGTTCCTCGCTGTCCGCATTACATTACGGGCGGGGATACACACCGTCTGTGTGCTGTTTGCCTGGGAGCGAAGCAGTGCGGGCGTTTATCTTTGCGCTCGCTTCGTTCCCGGGGGGCTCTTTTTGAGGAGGGAGCCTTTATTAGTGTTCCTCGCGGTGCTGGTCCTGCTTCTGCCGAGGCAGAGCGGTGGGTGCATTCGCGGGGTTCACATATGGATTTAATGGAAAGAATTAAGACAGGAGCTGCCTTATCTCATTCTTCACCTGTTAGATACACTCTCTCTCTGGGTTCGGAAGCCTGCAGTGCGGTTACTTCCTCTCTTGGGGAGGGCTCACTGTATCGCTCTTCCTCCACACAAAAAACTGGATGTAGATAATGTTAAAAGCACATATGCCCCTTAAATATGAAGAGCTCATAGAGGTTAAAACTTGTGCTCGTGAGGCCCCAGGTACTCTTTACATACTATGGCAGTGCTTCAGGCATATCAGGCAGACCTGCTTAAAGAGCTAGATGGGGGCGAGAGCCTGACACCCGAAGGTGTGAGCGAGCTGAGGACGTACTGCAGCGGTACCCCCTCAACGCTCAGTTTCTCTAGATGCTGTTAGGCGGGAACAGCAGCCATGTACAATCTCCTCATACAGGCAGACACAGAAACGGACCCGTTTTCCCCCTTTAAGGGTGCAGGTCTTGAGAGGCTCTGCCTCAAAGCCTAATAAGACTAAACAGGACCGAGGACTGTTTTAATATTAAAAAGGACTCACTCCTCTTCTGTTAACCCTGCCACCTCTGGTGTTTCAGGGTGCAGCAGCCTCAAATATCGGCTCCCCCCAGTGTTTGCCAAAATCAGCAGACATGTTGAAGAGACCACTTCTGTTAGACAAATCAGATTGAGTTCTCCCTGCAAAAATATCTTTACAGGGCTCAGATCATGTTCAAAACTTACTAGAGGCCAGTTTTGAGAGACAGGTACCCTTAAAAGACTATTTGGTAGCCTGGAAGGTACTGCCTCATGTGTCACAATGAGTCCTGAATACTATAGAACTAGGGTACAAGATCCAGTTCACTCAAAAAAACCCTGCTTTCGGAGGTGTTCAGCCCACTTTGGTGGGTTCCACTCAGGCTCTAGTCATGCAGGAAGAAGTAGAGACTCTCTTAATGAAGGAGGCCATAGACTTACTACTTCCTCAACTCAGGGAATCAGGGCATTACAGCCGCTGCTTCATAATTCCAAGGGAAGATGGGGGGGATGCACCCTATCTTAGATCTGCATCTTCTGAACCGCTCAGTCATGAAACTGAAGTTCAAGGTGCTCGCTATAGAGCAGGTCGTGAGTCAAATCAGTTCCGAGGACTGGTTTGTCACGATAGATCTGAAAGATGCATACTTCCATATCCCCATGTTTCCTGCACACAGGAAGTTCCTGAGGTTTGCTTGCAGGGGCATAGCTTACCAGTATCGGGTGCTTCCATTTGGTCTAGCACTCTCACCCCATACTTTCACAAAAGTTGTGGATGCAGCTCTGGCTCTGTTGCGATACAAGGGCATCCGTATACTCAACTACATAGACAATTGGTTGATTCTAGCTCCTTCAGAGCAGATTGCAGTACAACATTGAGATGTTGTTCTGCATCATATAAAGCAGTTGGGGTTTAGACTGAACACCAGGAAAAGTGTGCTTTCTCCAGCCAAGAGAACAACTTATCTGGGTGTAATTTGGGACTCTATAATGATGTGGGTACAGTTGTCCCCTGCTCCAGTAGTCTCAATCATAAACACAGTCAGGAGAGTGAGAGAAGGCCAGTCACACAGTCTAAATCAGTTTCAACAATTGCTAGGCCTCATGGCAGCCGCTCTTAATGTCATTCGATTCGGCTTGCTGCACATGAGGCCCTTACAGTGGTGGCTCAAACCAAGGGGTTTTCCCCGACGGGCAATCATTTCCATCAGATCAAGGTCATGCGGCGAGGCCTATGTGCCTTAAATATATGAAAGAAACCTTGGTTCCTTACAGAGGGCCCAGTACTGGGAGATCGCTGTCGCCATGTCATCCTAGCGTCCCTTACTGGTTAAGGAGCGGTTTTGAGTGACCTGTTACTCCACCATGTGCTTGTTCGCACTGACAGCACAGTGGTGCTTGCTTGCTTCAATCATCAGGGAGGTTTGCGTTTGCGCCCTCTTCAAATTAGCACGCCAGATCCTTCCCTGGTCTCAGGGAAAGCTGCTCTCTCTCAGAGCAATTCATATCCCTGGATGTTACAATGTGGGAGCAGACATCCTGTTGAGGCAGGGGCGGAGGCCCGGGGAGGAGGGTGGCGGAGGGTGCCATCTTACACCCCTGCCCAGAGCTCCTGAGGGGGCACAACTCTTGGCTTCTGGTCTCTCAACCAAGGTTGTGGAGACCATTTTACAATCCAGAAACGTTATGCCCTGAAGTGGAAGCTTTTCACTTCATGGTGCAGAGAGCACCAACAAGACCCAGTGGGCTGCACTGTAAATACAGTCTTGGAGTTTTTGCAGGCTTGTTTCTCTGCAGGACCTGCCTACTCCACCTATGTGGCATCCATCTCTGCATACCGCACTTCATTAGGTGTAAGTCTATCCTATAGGTAGACACCCTTGGGTTACACGTTTCCTCTGAGGTGCAATGAGGCTGAGGCCCCAGGTACGATCTCATATCCCTCCTTGGGAGTTCAAAATAGCAGTGTTTATATTGAGAGTTTTCATCTCATTTTAGGTTTCTGTGTGATCTTACAAAAACAAAACGGAATCAGAATCAGAAAGAGCTTTATTGCCAAGTGTGTTTACACACACAAGGAATTTGTCTTGGCAACAGGAGCTTCCAGTGCAAAAAATACAGTACAGGCATAAGACACATAAGACACAAAGGAAAAAAAAAGACAAAAGAAAAAGTATAACAGTGCAATAAGATAAATGAGATAATAAATAAATAGTCTGATGAATAGTTCTACGGGTTCAGGCTGAATATAGCCTGAGGAAAAAACTGTTCCTGTGTCTCTCTGTTCTGGTGGTTGGTGTCCTGTAGCGTCGACCAGAGGGCAACAGTTCAAAGAGAGAGTGGGCAGGGTGTGTGGGGTCCAAAGTGATTTTCTTAGCCTTCTTACCCGTTTTCTCACTCTGGAGTTCTAAAGATCTTGGAGGTTGGGCAGGGGGGAACCAATAATCCTTTCAGCTGTCCTGATGTTGTAGTCTATTGATGTCCGATTTGGTAGCAGAACCAAACCAGACAGTTATAGCTGAGCACAGGACAGACTCGATGATGGCTGAGTAGAACTGTTTCAGCAGCTCCTGTGGCAGATTGAACTTCCTGAGCTGGCGAAGGAAGTACAGCCTCTGCTGGGCCTTTTTAGCAATGGAGCAAATGTGATTGTCCCACTTCAGGTTCTGGGAGATGGTGGTACCCAGGAACCTGAATGACTCCACTGCTGCCACAGTGCTGTCCATGATTCTGAGTGGGGGGAGTGCAGGGGGGTTTCTCCTGAAGTCCACGATCATCTCCACTGTTTTGAGCGTGTTCAGTTCAAGGTTGTTGTTACTGCACCAGATGGCCAGGTGTTCAACCTCCAGTCTATAAGCAGACTTGTCATCGTTTTCGATAAGGCCGATAACTGTGGTGTCATCTACAAATTTCAGGAGCTTGACAGGGGGGTCTTTTGCAGTGCAGTCATTTGTTTGCAGGGAGTAGAGCAGTGGGGAGAGAACACACCCCTGAGGAGTGCCAGTGTTGGTAGTGGTAGGGACTGTGAGTTTTCCCAGCTTCACTTGCTGTTGCCTGCCACTTGCTGTTGCCACTGACAGACTGGGGTGGGCACAGAGAGCTGGGTCAGTTTGGCTGTGAGAAGATCAGGCATGATGGTATTGAAGGCCAAGCTGAAGTCCACAAATAAGATCCTTGCGTAAGACCCAGGTCTATCAAGATGTTGCAGAATATAATGCAGTCTCATGTTGACTGCATCATCCACAGACCTTTTTGCTCTGTACACAAACTGAAGAGGGTTTAGCAGGGGTCCTGTGATGTTCTTCAGGTAGGCCAACACCAGTCTTTCAAATGACATCATGACCACAGACGTGAGAACGTCAGGTCTGTAGTCATTAAGTCCAGTGATTTGGGTTTTCTTGGGGACCGGAATGATAGTGGAGCGTTTGAAGCAGCAGGGCACTTCACATTGCTCCAGAGATCTGTTAAAGATCTGTGTGAAGATTGGGGCCAGTTGGTCAGCGCAGGCTTTTAGACAGGCAGGTGAGATTCCGTGGGGCCCTGAAGCCTTCCTAGTTTTCTGTTGTTTGAAAACACGGCTCACATATTCCACGCAGACTTTGAGGGCAGGTTGGACAGCAGAAGGGGGGAGGAGGGGGTTGCAGGGGGGATTGGTGTGAAGTGCAGATTAGCGAGTCTGGGCTTTTCAAACCTGCTGTAATACATAGTGAGTTCATCTGCCATTTGTTGATTCTCCACAGATCGGGGGGTGGGGGGGCAGCGTCTTGTACTTTGTGATGTTCCTCAGACCTCTCCAGACAGACGTCAGGCCGTTAGCAGAAAACTGGTTCTGCAACTTCACAGAGTAGCTATTTTTAGCCACTCTGATCTGCTTTGTTAGCCTGTTTTTGGCCTGATTATACAAGGTTTTATCCCATTTTCTGTAGGCGACCTCTTTGGCATGACAAAGCTGTTTGAGTTTCCCAGTAAACCAAGGTTTATCATTAGAAAATGATAAAAATGTCCTGGTGTGGATGCACATATCCTCACAGAAACTGATGTATGATGTTACAGTATCTGTGAGCTCGTCCAAGTTGGTGGCTGCAGCTTCAAAAACACAATCAACACAGATTTGATTGTCTGTACAATCAAAACAGGCTTGTAAATCCTGCTCTGCTTCGTTAGTCCATCTTTTCACAGACCTTATTACAGGTTTAGCTGTTATCAGTTTCTGCCTGTAGGACGGAATAAGATGAACAAGACAGTGATCGGAGAGTCCCAAAGCTGCCTTATTGCCTTAAGCATCCCTTATTGTTTTGTAACAGTGATCCAATATGTTACTGACTCTGGTGGGATATGTGACTTGCTGTCGGTATTTTGGCAGTTCGCGGGTGAGATTTGCCTTGTTAAAATCACCGAGAATGATTAAAAGAGAGTCTGGGTAACCTTGCTCCATCTCGGTTATTAGTTCAGCCAGCAGTTGCATAGCAACGTTCACGCACACAACCGGAGGAACATACACATTCACGAGTATAAACGAAGAAAACTCCCGTGGTGAGTAGAAAGGTTTACAGTTTATGGAGAGTGCCTCTAAATTAGAGCAGCATATCTTCAGCCTTGTTACATCTGAACACCAACTTCCGTTAATGTAGAAACACAATCCACCACCTCTCATTTTTCCCGTTAACTCCACGCTGCGGTTGGCTCTGAACAGCTGGAAGCCCGGCAGATGAAGCGCGGTGTCCGGAATAGCCTCACTTAGCCAGGTTTCAGTGAAGCACAGTGCAGCAGAGTTTGCAAAATCCCTGTTGATGCGGGTGAGTAGAAGAAGTTCATCTGCTTCGTTAGGAAGGGATCGGACATTAGCGATATGAATGCTCGGTAGTGCAGTTCGAAAGCCTCATTCGCGGAGTTTACAGTTTTTTCCAATTGCTAACACACTAAAATGACATGCACAGCACAATTATTTAAACTGACACACAGACAGCAAAACTTCTTCTCCAAGTCTCCAAAAGTCTAAACACATTTTATGCTTTACACACATTTTGCATTTCAAAATGACACTTTTTTAAATGCACTGAAAACAGTTCTCTGCATAAGACACAACAATCTGACATAAAGTCACATGTTTGCCATTTCAACTGCCATTCAAAATGACACTACATGAGCTAATTGGACAATTACATTGTGGCCAAACACCTCAATGGTTAATTATTAACACTTCAATCAGGATGTAAGCACTATAAAAAGACCACAGGTGAGAACCTTTTTTTTACAACAACCCTCCACCCTCCAGACATGGTTAGGTTTTGTGTAAAAAAAAAATAGAATAACCTTATCAAATGTACATCCAAAACCCAATTTGTGAAGCAAAATTGTTGGAGAACCAAGACTTGCTAATGATAGACAAACAAAAAAGAGGATATATTGTCATTATTTATTGAACAAAAGGGGTTCATCTCACAAAAACTGAAAATTTGACATGTGCATAAGTATGTGAAGCCTTTTATTTAGTAGCTTGTGGCACCTCCTTTTGCAGCCATTACGTCTTCTGTAACCACTGACCAGTCTCTTGCATCTGTCTTTGGGGATTTTTGCCCACTCATCCTTGCAGAACTCGGCCAGTTGAGAGAGGTTGGAAGGACATCTGGCATGTACTGCCCACTTCAGGTCTAGCCACAACATTTCAATTGGATTGAGATCCGGAC
>JBAJNP010005128.1:217-30264 GCA_036877545.1 Yasuhikotakia modesta
GATATCTCACTATTTTTGACTTTTCGGAGCCTGTCAAGTCCTTCTTTTGACCCATTTTGCCAAAGGAAAGGAAGTTGCCTAATAATTATGCACACCTGATATAAGGTGTTCATGTCATTAAACCACACCCCTTCTCATTACTGAGATGCACATCACCTAATATGCTTAATTGGTAGTAGGCTTTCGAGCCTACACAGCTTGGAGGACAACATGCATAAAGAGGATGATGTGGTCAAAATACTCATTTGCCTAATAATTCTGAACTCCCTGTATAAATAAAACTGAATTGAATTGAAAATTGAATTAAGGTATTTGAAAATTTTCAAATGTTTATTTAAATAAATACTTAAGCTGTAAAATAATAGTTTATATATTTAAATGGAATGGATTTTTAAAGATATCAACCAAAAACAGGCAAAAAAACACAATTTTGTCAGGTCACTGACAACCCGAGTCAAATAAGCCCACCTATGGTTAAGGTTGAGCTTTATTGTCATTTCTCTACATGAGTGGGCATACAGTGGAATGAAATTTTGTGTCTCACAGGACCATGGTGTTACATAGAAGAAAAATAATAAATAAACAAACAATATACAGCACTAGACATAGAATATACAACAATAGACATAGAACAATCTTAAACTATACACACTTTTTAGCCTATAACACACTTTAAGCCTATAACATTGACTAAATACAGTCACACAGCCTAGGACATACAATACAAGTACTATTACAATGGCAGGGCAGACAATGTAAGTACAGATGGATTTACAGATGGATTTTAATGCTAAGACATGGCTTATTCATTTTATTACATGATTGCTAAGGTGTAGTTATGCAGTTAACAGGGTGAAATCAACAGACGGATATGTATGCGTATGTGAATCAAAAGAGCCAATTTCCATGTCTCTATGATGTTCTGATGCCGAGATATAGTCAATTCATGTTGATTGCTTGGGTGCTCTGAATGGTTGCTGAAGCATGGCTGCAGTAATGGTAATAATTAAAGCCTATTTACATTAACATTTATTCATTTGGCAGACGCTTTTATCCAAAGCGACTCACAGTGAATTCAACGCATACATTTTAATCATTATTTGTGTTCCCTGGGATTGAACCCACAACCTCTGCACTTCTAGTGCAATGCCCTACCACTTGAGCTACACAGGAACAATTATTTGCATATTTGTAGAGGCCAATGCCTCTACGACATTCTGATGCAGTGCTATGAAGAGCTCTCAAAATTCAGCCCAAAGTCTATCGACTTTTTCATCCACTTTTTCATATGACCTATATATGTCCATGTGCCACATTTTACACCATAGCATACCTTAATAAGCCAGCTGATTTGACCCCTTATGCATGGGTCTATGACAAACCATGTAGGGTGGGTTACCGAAGTTTTGTCCAGAAAAAGTAGTATGCAGGAGTGTAATAGTAATACTTTGTCTTAAAACATCACTAATTTGCTTAAATAGAATAAAATTGTCGTTTTTTTAAGCCAACATTTTAATTAAGTTTAAATTAATTTACAATATGTTCCTTTTCTGTCTGCCACTCAACATCAATGACAACACTAGGGGTTCATTCTTGAGAGGCCAATCGCCATCATATTTTATTTAAAAGGCCAATAAAGATTTCTGATGGAGCTTGCATGTCAGTCTCTGGCCCTAAAGCTTAAGTGTTAGAAGTTCATTAGGGGACATACTGTAAATCAAATTATAGTAACAACTAGTAATTAAATGTGAGAATGTTCCCCAAACATAAGCTACACATTTGCTTAAATGTGTCATAATTGCTTGGTAAGTCTACTGGCAGCAAACAGGCCTCCCTTCTCGGTCCCTTTCATACAAGCTTGCTGTACCAACATAATTTTCCAACATCAGCCACAATTGGAAGGGCTGTCAATTGGAAGGGCTGTTGAAATTCTATTACCCAAATAAATCTCCATGTGCAAGACACTCTCAATTGTCCCATTTGGGAAAGAGGTTTGGGAGGGGGGGCAGATGTGTATAATCTGACCCACAAATATAAACAAAAACTTTTTCCACATATAATTATGACAACTGGTCAGTATTAGATTCATTTTTTCCAATATCCTTTTATAAGGATAAACTAATGCAGTTCACAGAGTTTTTTGTATCAGCCTACAATCCAGGAGGGACATAATGAAGGGAAGTGATTTGCTCTTGGACCTGAGCCCCCAATCCATGGGCTAACGGCTAATCATTTCAAAAAAGTTGCAACTGCAAAACCGCAAATTCTTCTAAGGGGCTGTCTGCAAAGTAAGGGTGGATGTTGACAATCTGTGTCCTGTACCACAGTTTTTGTCAGCTCTCTCCCACTATGTGTCTGACCTTTTAAATTTACAGCAAGCAAATCCTTGGTTCCTTTTCCAGTCCCAACAGATTCTTCCAGCAGTGACTCATTGGAGCCATTTTTCTGTGTTAAAATCTGTTTTCTATAAATTAGTCTTTGTTATCAGAATGTGTCATGCACGTTTAGGTAGCTCTTGTGCAACAATGCATTAATCAAATGCAATGTTAAGTCATTGACGCGGTACACTAGCCTAAATGTATATTTGAAAGATGTACCTCTAACTCTTTCTGCTGAATTTAGTCTACCTAAGAATCTTTGTACATGATGCCAATTGAATGGTTGATAATTGTACTTGGTATGTTGACTTGATGTATTATATAACTTAACATGGAGACAGATACTTTTATTATGCCAGATATGTATATATATAATATAACAGTGGATAAAGCTTTAAGGGTCTGTGTGCTACAAAATAAGCAATCTGTTACTTTTGCCTCTATATTGCCATCTCTGTAATCACAAGAAATGTATGTATAATGATGAAGAGTGAACACACATTGAAAGTTGTGAACACACAAACCTGGAGCAGTGAACAGGTATGCTGCACAAAGGGAGCAATAAGGGGTTAGGTGCCTTGCTAAGGTGCACTTCAGTTGCTACCTGCCGGCAATGAAATCAAACCAGCAACCTTCTGATTACAAGCCAGACTCACATACCTGTAGACCACAACTACCCTCTAACTAATATTGAAGTCAAATGAATATTTCCTGCAAAATATGGTCTAACACCTTAAATAATAAATCATTATTAGAGCCCGACTGATATATCATTTTGCCGATTTAATCGGCCGATATGAGCCTGTCGCAGATATAACTAACTAAAAAGTTGCTAACTAGTTTGTTTCTGCATAGTTAATAAACAATGACCCAAGAGGTTTCCCATACATTGACAATATCCACATTGACCACCACAAATATCCACGAAATAGCTTTCTGTCATCAACGCAATATTTCGCCAGTACTGTGCCACGGGCTCAAAGTCCAACTTTCCCGCAACAGTGTCGCCTCTCTCGGTGTCTGTTCTTTGCAGCGAGCGGGAGAGAAGCAGCGCATTAATTTGTCAATAAATTAATATACAACAGTGTATCCAAACACTGGTCGCTTACTGAGACTGTTTGGACTTAGAAATATGAACATAGTTTGCCTGTTATGCAAATGATTTGTTATTTAGACGCAGGGAGTTCGATGTATGAGGCAAAAAAGTAAAAAAGCCTATATATTATATATTTATATATATATAAATATATTTTTTATATTTTTTTTAGATGGTTGAGGGTGGAAGAAGTAAGGTGTGGTACTACTTCAAAAAGGTGAAGTTCAAAAACTGTTTAGTGCAATTTTGTCAAATTTTGAATAAAGTTTTTTAAATTGTTAGATACCCTGTCTCTTACATATCTTTGATACAACATTTTAAGTGTACATAATTATAAGCCACAATAGAGTGATCATTGCAAAAAATGTGTTTACGTATCCATTATGTTTATGTATGTATTCTATATACAGTACTAGTTAAGCTTGGACGCACAAATGGGAAAGTTTCATTTTAACTGGTACTGTACCACAATATGCACAAAGAAAATCGGCTGATATATCAATATCGGTAATTTTTTACTCCCGATATCAATGTCGGCACCCAAAAAACCCATCGGTCAGTCTCTAATCATTATCATAAAATTGCCTTTGGAAATTAGGTTAAGAAATCAGTTTTCAGCACTGATCTGAACACTGATTTACATTTTTTTTTTTCACCAAATGTTACAGATTGTATTTTTAAGATATGAATGTAACGTAAAATGTAAGAGCCAGTGCAGAAGGGTTGGACTTTGTTTTCTAACAATCACTGTGTACCAAAAATGTTAATCATCCGTGTCAACCACTGCGACAAGAAACTTTTTTAAAATGGCACCTATTTTTTCTACTGGTAATGTATACACTATATATGCTCAAGTTCTAATTGTTTTCCTTGCTTATTCAATTACTACTGGGACAATTTTTGAATTCTCTGCAACTAACTGGAGTAATTACTTCTCCTTGGGTGTGACAGTAAGCTTTTGCTGCCACCACAATTTGTCACAACTGTTACCACTTGGCTCATGAGTTTAGGGGTCCACCTTTGCCAACAATGACATACAACATTGGCACCTTACTTTTCCCACGTAGACCACATCCAACAGGCAATTACAATACTTACAAGAAATTGTGCTTTGCTGTGATAGGCCTCATATCCCATTTGTTTACCATTTTATTCTCGATAAATATTCCTTTAAATAAGTATTGAAACAAAACAAGCTATATATATATATATATATATATATATAGCATTCCTGGTAAAGTGCTCAGGGAATGTGCAGAACAGCTTGTTTTGCTTCAAAATTGTATTGTAATTGCCTGTCGGATGTTCTCCACTGGACATTGATGGCTCCATCCTCACCATGTTTTACAGAGGGACTATCGAGAGCATCCTGAGCAGCAGTATCACTGTCTGGATTGGGAACTGACCCTACAGCAGATAGTGAGGACAGCTGAGAAGATCTTCATTGTGTCTCTCTACCCTCTATCATGGCCATTTATTTACGGATGCACACACTGCATCTGTAAAGCCACCAGCATTGTGGCTGACCCCAAACACACGCTGTTCACCTCCTGCCATCACCGTCCTGCCATCTGGAAAGAGGTACCGAAACATTCAGGCTCACACTACCAGACTGTTGAACAGCTTCTATCCACAAGCCATCAGGTTTCTTAATAACTGAACTATGACTCTTCACTATACAATTACATATATGGGTATATTAACTTCTGCTGCTAAATGTTTAAGGTTTAAGGACTATAACTAAATGTTGATGACATTAACCTCTGCTGCTAAATGTTATACCAACTTCCTGCTGCTAATGTTTACCAACAATACGGGTATGCACTGTTACTTTATGACACTCTATAAATGCACAGACACTTTATTTATATTTAGTTATATCTTATCATATCCTTGCAGAATGCCATAACTGCACCTTAGTCAGCACTTTCTGTTTTATGTATCAGTCCTGTGGTGTATTGTATTGTTTTAGGGTACTATCATTGTGCACTTGTATGTAGCTTTGTGTCTTTTGATTTGTCAATGTTGTATTACTTTGTCAAAGCTCTGAATTTTTTGTCAGGTAAAAATATCTGTGCATTAACAACCCTAAAGCTGGTCAGAGCACTGTCTGAAGATGGATAGACTCCTTAGTAATTGAGCCTGACAGACATATAGTGGAACAGAATTTGGTCAACAGTTCTTAGTGTGTGTTCATAAATACTGGTGTGTATAAGACAAGGTACATAAACACTGTAGTGACATAAGACAAGATAGGAAAAAAGAGTGAGTGAGTGAGTGAGTGAGTGAGACAGACACATCCCACATGTGCATGAATTAGTCTCGCGATTGGATGGGGTTCACTTCAGTCCTCTAAATCTGGCACCATTTGTGATTCTGACAATTCCACCTGGAGATTCATTGTTATATGGACACCACAGCATGATTTAGTGATTTTCAAAGGAAGAGCTCTCTTTTAAAGGTGGAACTTCAAAGTAAGATCCCAAATGGAAACTGTTGCTGTCTGAAGGCAGGACATTCTAGTTGTCAGAGGATCACAGGATTGAATACACAACAGTAGATTTACTGAAGGGCTAGAAAAAAAGTCTAGAAAATATGTTGGTCATACTTTACCAATTAGTCAACAGCCCACAAAGAAATAGGTGCATTATGATTGTTGATGCCATTTGAAGAAGAAAAAGCACTCCATAAAAGTGTAGAAGTTTGATGCCTAAATTTCAAAAGCATATGTTTCAGATTTTTGCTCAGCCCAAGAAAAAGGGAAGTACTGGCAAAGCTTTTTGACATGATC
This sequence comes from Yasuhikotakia modesta, assembly GCA_036877545.1. NCBI lineage: Eukaryota > Metazoa > Chordata > Actinopteri > Cypriniformes > Botiidae > Yasuhikotakia > Yasuhikotakia modesta. Next base: position 6,483 of record JBAJNP010005128.1, read on the forward strand.
AGGATTTGGTGATGCAATACACCCATGACTCACAAACTCATAAAACATAGGAAGAAAACAATCTCCCTTTCACAAATCTATTCAAAATGATTCCCGGAAAATAAGAGGGAATGCTGAACCCTGAGCCTGAGGTACCAAGCAAAAGAAGACAGTTTTTCCTATATATACACACACACACACACACACACACACAAAAATGCACATACATCTCACCCACCAATTACCACAGCAGGATGTTGTGGATGCCAAGTTCAGTGCAACTCAACAGTGGCAGGTAACAGAACAATGGTAGCATGATTTGAATGAGGGTACCAGCAGTAAAAAACAGGGATGTCGATGAATACACCATGACTGGATCTGGCAACCAACAGTAACCCCCACACAACAGTGAGCGTTGAAGTCCATACAATGCTAATGCAAATCGGGTATTCAGACACTTTCATGACAACTCTAGCATTACTTTTGCACGACTGACATCCCTCAGTGTTATTTAATGTTTCTCTCACACCTGTGCTGTAAGTGAAATTTGTTTATAAAGATAAACACAGGTTTCAATTAGCATGAATGTAAGGCCAAATGAACCACAGTCTCAAAAGATGGCTCATTAACAGAAATGCTGACTTGAAGACTGCTTAAACTAAACAGTTTTTTCTATGCTGCCTCTGTATTGGGCATTTTTATATAGTAAAGATCCTTTTTGTTTGATTCCCTTTTGTAAAATGCACATACACAAACACTTAAAATGCAGCTGCAGACCTCTTCTTTCAGTGACCAAACAAACCTATACAAGCACACACACCTATAAACTTGTACGACTTCTGCAGTAGGTATATGTGCATGAAGCAGGAGAAATTGTATTTGCAAATGCTGTGCATATTGTTGTACATATCATGCTAAACTGCAAAAAACAACTAACAGCTCATAATTTACCATAAAAAATGCCTTCCTAGAAAGAAATTAAACAAATATTAAACTGCATTTCAATGCCTGAACTTTATAAAGCAACTATACAGCAGCCCAATTCCCATTAATTAACAAAAGGTGAGGAAGGCTTCTCTACCTGTCTACTCTACTGCCCACTGGTGGTTGTGGTCATTTTCACACTGCTCTATACAGACAGAGGCTACTCCATTTTGTAAAGCTCAGGAACCACAAAGCAGAATACCTTTAGCCTTAATCACTTAACATTACAAATTTTATTTTTAAATTGTAAAGTTATTATTCTGCATTGAGTCAGTACCAGAAAATGTAGGGTGGAGTGCCCTAATGTGGGGCATTTTTTGTATTTAGATTAATGTATGTAATGTATTACAATGTTAATCCAACATAGTAAATCCACATCCAATATTATTAAATACTTTGATCTCATGGCAGTACAGCTTTGATTTGTTTAGAATTTCACTGGCCCTCATTGGTTTGAAGGGAGAATTGTGTCCAACATTAGGACAATTCACCCTATATAATATGTTATTAATATTTTAATTGGTAATTTAAATAATGTTTTAAAATCATGTATATAAACATGAAGTAATACATATATTTTCCTATGAAAAAAAATTACATTGGAAAGTTTTTTTTATTCTTGTTGTTTTCCATTTAAAATAGGCTAATAACAACTGTAATGTTTTGACAACAGGTAATATCACACAGTTAAGCAGTTAACAAGACATGAGTGGAGCATTGTGATTCAAATAAAAAAAGCTGTCTACACTGAAAACATCCATCTGCAGCACCATATGCAGAAATGTTTATAGTTTTCTGCTTGGTAACTGACAATAGAACAGCAGAATCGCCACATTTCTACCATCATTGGAAACTTCACTATTAAATACAGCATCTAGACTAGATAAATGACAACATCAATCAGGCTTCGAAATCATTGCCTTGTTTATAGAGTGGCCGATAATCTGCATATTAATAAATCTAGTGAGTCAAGCATAATGATAAATATTTCTGAGCTGACAGCATTTCTGGAATGCTCATCTTGTTTTTAGTATTGATGAGATTCTGGTGCTTTGACAAAGTTCAAACTCCAGTGCAGCACTACAACTTACATTGTGACAAGAGTAGGCTTGCTGTAGCATTTATTACTTCCACATAATTCTGCTGTATCAAATAATGAATAGAATAAAAGAATAAACCTGAAAGTGATTTTAAAGCTGGCCCTAATGGTTTATGACTCTGCCGTGTGTGCAAAGTCTCAAAAACAAATTTTGTCTTAAAACAAAGAAACAGAATATAGAAAGAATAATAATCCTTCAGTAGGGTATACTTTCAGTGCTTGGGCAAGTGGCGATGAAGGGTCCAAGCACTGTGATGTCATCGCCACCTGGTGTTTCTCTGGAAAATCATGCATAGCTGCCACATGCGTTTAATTTGAAAATTATTGAGTACTATAAACTAAAAGCCTTTTGTAAGTGAAAAACGTTCTGCTGGCAGTTGGTGGCGCTACAACTGTGACTTACAATAACATTGTGATTGGCTAAACACAGGACCAAACATATGTCTTAAATTGAATGTAGATCATTTAATGCATGCAGAAGATATGAGACACTTCTTGTTGGATTGCCTCATCATGTTCACTGTTAGAGACATAAAGCACTGTTCAAGATATAGCGATATAGATAACCTATTCATGGTTTAGCATTTTCAATATTTCTACTTTTTCTGGTCAGGTGACTTCAGAAGCGATTTGCGACATTTTAAAATTTTAAACTCTTGTTGTACGTTTTAAATGACATAGTTCCTTATGTCAGTTAGTGGTGCTATGAATAGCCATCTCTATGTCATCAGTCCATAGAACCAAACATGTAACTCAAACTTGAAAGAAATCTATAACTATTTAACAATTATTTAACAATTATTTAACAATTTTGAGGGGGGAAAAAAAAAATCACATACAATCCGGCCTTCTGTTGGGTGGAGCTAATGTGAATGAAAAAGTGACATAATGAATAAAAATAACAAAATTAATTTACAAAATGAATTGAGTTTACAAAATGAATTTACCACGTTTAATGACCATAGGTTAAAATATAACGTTTATATAGTTATATAACGGTATAACTGAATATTAATATGCATGTTATAATGTATTAAATGTCTTCTCTGGTCTTCATTAAATTAAATGATCTATGAACAGTATTTGTCTCCATTTACTTATAGGGACCTATAGGGACTTGTCTTCACATAACATGTCTTTACACAAATGCTAGTGCTGAGGAACCGGTCAGTACTGATCCACCCCAACTATTTTTTGTTTAAAAAAAGTTAAATTTAACACATTAGCAGGCAAGCAAAGCAGAGCCATGGATAAAGACAATTGTGATACATTCACAGACTTCCACTGGAAAATGGAATGCAGAAGTAAGTTGTGTCAGGGAGTGACCAGTAGTTCTAAACGCTAAATAGATGAAGCACTAAATTTCATTTCAGTGTTTCTCAAACACAATTTTATAAAGATTTTATGGTCCTGCACCTTGCACAAAAGAAATATGTTTATAAAAATGTCATTTAGACCATTTTTTGCTTCGAGAATGTGAGCGGACTTTCAACTAGAATAACAAAAACATTTTAAAAAGATGCCTAGGTTAAACTGATTTTATTAACTATCTATTTATTTTCTATATGTCCTCAAACTAACTGCTTCTACCTACAGATTTAAGATGTATGCCCAAAATTACAGTGAATTTAAAAGCTCATAAAGATACTGCACAAAGATACATGGACAGTAATCATGAGTAAGGATCAAAAGCAATATTGCAAAATGTTATGTTCTATATGATTCTAGACCTGGTGGTTCCCCGTTTGACTCAACATTCTTCTGTGCTTCACATGCTAATGACAAAAGCCAGGTCTGGAGCTTTGATTCCAATAGCCATATCTACTCAATGTGATCAACTTTCGTGACTAAACACATATCACTCAATGCATGCAGAAGATCAGAAGATATGATACTCTTCTTTTTCATTTTTCTCGCAATAAGTTCATCACTGTTCAAAAGAGCAAAAGTATGTTGGCAATTTGAGAACACATATTTTATATACATCTGCATTTACATGAGAGTGATTCATTCTGGGTGATTAACATCCAGTGCTGATGTACGAGGACATGATGATCCCTATTCAATTCACCTGCTAAAGATGCTCTGTTATTACATACCTCCCTTGACCTACCTCAGACAATACACTACAGATATTTCCAATATTTTCTATATGAATAAAGTGAAAAATGATCACTTCAGATAGCCCTCAAAACACTTTAAATAGAGATGGTCTAACAACCTGGCAATGATCCACCACCACGTAGTCATTTACTAAGGATGACATAGATATTAGGCTACAGTTAAATTCACTGGTTTATCTCATTAAAGTCTTATTTAAGCTTTATATAAGACTAGCACAGGAATACATGGCTTCACCTTAAAAGGATCCTGTTTTGTGGTGTCCCACATGTATGTATGTATGGATGGATGGATAAATGGGGTTTTATGTTTTATTATATTTTTACTTTATCGCCTATTTTAGGGAAACCAATTTTAGGAAAAGTCCAATCCCTTAGAAAAGAAATAGAACACTTCCATGGACCAGTCTAAAGATAAGTTTGCTGGTTGTAGCTTGGAGGGGTTAGAGTTAGGAGTGGTGTTTGCCATGGCAAAACTAGGGCCAGAACATTTAAACATTAAAAATGTTTTTTAATGATACCACAATGTTAATATTACAGATCAGGTAAGTTTCCAAGTTTTCTGTTCCACACTTTCCACTTCAATCAAAGCTTCATACAGCAGACCATTCCATAACTAATAATATAGTAGTGTAGATGTAAGAGAAAACATCTAAGCATTTAGCCTGTGACATATACTGCAATTTTCTTTTACCGTTTTGTTCATCTAGCTCATTGCCGATCTCCTGACCCATCTGTTTATGTCTGCTTATGACGGCAGCAAGGGCATCCAGGCCAGCGTCTTGAGCTAGAGAGACACAAAATAAATAATTTTGTGATGCACTGAAAAGTGTGGGGCCAAATGTGTTTTTAAATATGTACAGAAATTTACATTTAGAATTACACTTAGCCAGGATTTAGTATTGTCTTGCATTAACTTTCTTAAATTAAGAAAGTTAAAGCCCACTCTCTCATATGCAGCACACCTTCAATAATCTGCTGCTGCTGTTGCTTAATTTCTCCAAAGCTAAGTCCTCTGGTTTCCTCAGATTCATTAACCAACCAAGGGTTCACTGCTGGCCCTGCTCCATTTTCACCTGTTATCAGGGATGACCTAGAGACAATGATGTCACAAAAACACATTGTCAGATAACAGAATAAAACATACTAACATACACACAAAGGCGTACAGTTGTCAATGCTGGAATACAAAAAATATAAAGTCAAGTATGTCATTAAATAAATAAACAGTGACTAGATTATGTACAAACAGTAATACTGTAGAGTACATATGCACGGTCAATTAACAGCTACATGAACACATTAACTGGACACACATCGCCTACTTTACAAATATAAATAAACTTTAAGGCATGTCCATAAATTGTTGAACAGCCATAAGCATTTTATATAAAATCTGTAGCATTCACATGCCTTTAATATAAATCAGTCCGTTTCCATAAAACAAAACAAATGAACAGCCTCTCTCGAACAGAAATTACTGAACATAACAGAAATTACCTGTTATTCAGTAACTACATTTTTGCAAGTCACTATATTAATTTTATTAATTCAATGCCATTTATATATTTAGGTACACACCTTTCAAAAAGGTTTCATCAGAAACATTTCAGTGTGGTAATCTAAGCAGCGTTTAAAAAACATGAATCAAAAAAAAAAATCAAGGTACATCGATGTATCTGTGTCTGTATCAAAAGTGGCATCGCCAATTAAGGCAAGTTTGTTTCCTATCAGTCTATATAGAGTGTTTCATATTTTCAATATATCTGATATTTTAATTTTTCATGTATGTGAATTTAAATAGGCATTTTTACAGAAACACCTCATCACCCAAATAATTTCTCATTACTAATGTTTTATTAATTATTAAAGTTAATTGTGCATCAGCAGATCTCTAATTGGGTTCAGAAAGGTTACTAGCCTGTAAAGGCCTGTTTATTTCATTATCATGCCTCTTCACGCCCAGTAAGTTTACTACTCACATGTTCGTCTGGTACGCTAAGAGCTCAGTAATGCCTTTCTCTTGCTCTTCCGGCCATTCATCCCCCTTGCCAAGCAGTCTATATGCTAAAGCAGCTCTTGAATTACTGGATAAGTTCTGAAAGCTGTAATAAGCTGATATCAACTTTCTAGCCAGGAAGACAAGTGATCATTAGCAGATGCTAATCTTTCTTGAAATATTTGGCAACTTGCAGGTTATGCTAGCCCCTCTCTACTTCCTCTGCTCTCACTTAATGGTGTGAGGATTAGTGCTTATCCAATTAACCTTTCAAGGAATCCCTAGATTTAATCAGACAAATTGCCTAGAGACATCACTGGACCAAGACCTAGAGACAGACTTCTAGAGGCCCGATTCAACTAATTACAATTTTTTGCATTATGATCAAATATAAAAGAGAGGAAAATGGGGTCATAGGATTGAGGGCATAGGGTTGTGAACTTAGGATCTTTAAATGTGTGTGCCATGTCATTTCATGTTTAATTAGAGATTAACCTTACATTAATCTTCAGAGCTATCATTTCAATTAGAGTCATAAGAACACAGAAGAGTGGTGGTGACAATAAATCAGTGTTTTGGAGATAGGATGTGAATGTCATGAAGAGTTGGTAAGAGTGGGGAAGTCTAAACAATTCTGATGGTGGTAACTTAATGCTCAACTCTGATCAGTAGAGCTGCAAATCCGGATGTCTGAACTCCAGTTTTCAGAGTTCAAGCAGCTATTTCCCCATCTTCAGACCATTTCTGGCAAAACGTTATTCAACAGTGAGCACTGGGACAATACTGTAGGATTAATAATAGAAAAATGGCAAGCAAAATAATCCATGCTATGCTAGACTAACTAGAGCATTAGATCATTGTTTCTTCAAGGATGTGCAGCACAATTTTGAAACCGAGATCAAATAATTAAAAAAAAAACGGTCTCTGACAATTACTATTTCTAGGGCAACCTGGGTCTAAAGACAGTAAATAACTATTGTTCATAAAGTAAAAACTGTAAAACATTCTTTGTAATCTAAACATAAACAATTGCCTTTGTATGCAGAATTAATTATTTATTTACATTAATTGTTTACATGACTGGCATGCCAGTGTTGTGCTAAAATGCCTCAGGCTGGTGTACACACTGATAATACATTTTAAAGAACTTAAGAACAACACAGGACAGAGAAAACATGAATGAAATACATGCTTAATAATAAATATGCTTAAATTTTATTTAAAGCATATTTTTATTTTTTCATTTATTTAAGGACTTTATAAAAAAACAGGTTTATTACAAAGATTTTAGTTTGGCTAGCAGAACCTCTCAATGTCTGCTATATATTAAAAACATTAAAAGTTTATTAAAAATGCGTAAAGTTTATTTTAAACCATGGATGTGTCTATTAAAGTAACTACAAACACAATTTTCCATGGCATTTCAAAGTGTTGTAATGCCCCTTGTCAGTTCCTTGACTAGTCTTTACCTAATTACTTATTTGTGTAGACATACAAATTTTACAGCTGAATTTGTACAAATACATAATAAATATTATGGAATTTGGAGCATTTTAGTCTGTTAAGTAAAAGTGTTTGAAATTACTCTATCACTCGTATCAATATCATGCTAAAATCACGTTATCATGGAATTTTGTATTACATCTTGTTTCTAGATCAAAAGCTGCCTACTATTAATACTGAATCTTATGAAATGCTTTGAGTAACCTAGCAAACTGAACTTGCCCCCAGTGTCTTCAGTTTTTGATGCTTTTTTAATGCAATAAATAAACTGTATTGCACACTGTTCAACGTATCCATTTAAGGATGCAGTGCGATGTAATATCTATTTGCATTCAGCATTTCAGAAAAATGTAAGCTACGCATTATGGTTGAAGATGCACACCAAATATTATTAAAATTGCTATAGACATAGAAGACTAACTTAAAGAGTGGATGCTTTTGCAGAGTAAGAAAAGTTGCCATATGCTAATTGCTACAATACAGGTCTATCATCCTAACCTATATGCACAAAAGTTCAATGAGAAATATGTGGATGTACCTTGATGGCTCTGCTTCTGTGATGTCTCCTTTAAGAAAAGCATTTAGCCTCTTTTCTCTTGTGGCAAGATCATCAACAAGGTTTTGTCTTCTGTCTGCTTCAGCTTGCATTCTGTCATTATTCATTAAGGCTTACAAAGAATATACTCAATAATTCAATTTTACTCAACCAACAGTGACATGGCCACACATTATACTGGTCCATCAGAAATATCTATGACTTACAAATTAAGCCAGTGTTTACACACACAAGGAATTTGTCTTGGCAACAGGAGCTTCCAGTGCAAAAAAAATACAGTACAGACATAAGACAAAATAAGACAAAGTATAACAGTGCAGACACATAGAACAAAAAAGACAAAATATAACAGTGCAATAAGATAAATGAGATAAATCAATAGTCCGATGTAACAAGATGTTACTGTTCTACAGGCTGAATATAGCTTGAGGAAAAAAACCTGTATATACTTATACAGTTTTTGCAGATTATTGTAGTAACATAAGACCATTATTTAAATCACACAAAGCAGCATTTACTTAAGAGTACTCTTTCAACCAATATAGCTCATTATATAACGTGTGCAATGACAAATAATTTCATAACAGGATTGTTAACAATTATTTCAATTATTAAAAATTATTTTAATAAGTATTCTTAATAATTATTTAAATCAAAAGAGCAACTTGCTCTTTTATTAAACATCACTATTGCATATGATCAAGTTTTACTCAACACCTGATATCAGCTGAGCAAACCTAGAAAGAATCCTTAAGTTCTTAAAATCACACCGTGGGGTGATTTGGAGTGATGTGTTACAATACACTGCCACCTACATGTGCTTTTCAAAAATACATTCATTTTATAAATCTCGCCGACCACTTCAAATATCAAACATCAAATATGATGCTGCTATATTAGACTTCTTGTTAAATAGAGTGGGATATAACAAAACAAACACGTATGTATCAAAGCTTACTGGATTTCTCTCAGATAGGAATAACCGTAGTGGTAAAAAAAAGTTCTTCTTTCGTTAAAAGGATACATACGCCGGTGAGTAGAATCTCGAATCAAACTCTCCCTGAGTTGAGCTACATTCTGTTTGAGCTTCTGCAATGATGCTCTTAGTGTCATGTTAAGCTGCAGACGCAGACATAAGGGGAAAGGAGACATTACTGCAAGAATAACACATTACAGGAGACCGCAAGAACAACAAAATACAATAATTTACCTTGGCTGGGTTTCCTCCAGTTCTCTGTTGTTTGTTTCTTTCATAGATATTTTCTGCAATCTCTTGAGCAAGTCGACAAGCTGCATCATAGTTTTGTGACCTAAACGATTTCATGAAAAATGTAGCTAGATCGTAGTGGATCGAAATAGTTACAGGTTTCCAGTTTTGTTTGTTTATTGTTCCCGTTTAAATTACAGGATACATGATTACACAGATATCTGACCACAATTGTAGGCCTTTAAAGTCAGTAGAAGTTTACAATAAACTACTTACCACAAATCTTGAGACATGATGCAGAACTGTAGGTAACTGGCACTTCCGTTTAAAATACGTTATTGAAGACACTTAAGCAGTGAAATCAGGTCAAAACAACTCTGCTAAACTCTTCCTGTTTGGCATGACGTAGGACGGTGGCCTTTTGCAGACATTCGATAACGAGAAATTCCCGCACGCACCTATGCAGTAAATATAAGTAAATTACTGTGCATGATCGTTCACCCCCACCCCCTTTTATGCTGTGACTATACTGTTGTGGGTCTCACTAGATATTTCTTTAGAAAAATGATTGAAATTGTATTTTGAAATTACAAAATACAATTGAAAAAGACGTATTTGTCAGGAATGAAAGATAAACCTACAGCTGAACTGTGGCCGTGTAACGTGTACCGATGAGGAATGCGCGCACACTAGGACTGTCACTTTTTACTCGATATTCGACTATGTATTGGAATGTGACGTAGAATATCCGTATTCGTATTATAAGTAAACTATTCTGTTTTTAAAGTGTCGTGTGTAGCGCATTTTTTTACAGTCTATGATTAGACCGTTTTGTTATTTTAGTGTTTGCCATCTCACCAAATAGCGGCCGCTCTAAACGTAATGTAAAAAAGCCAAAATCAAGCTAATAAGCCAATAGTTTACCATAAAAATTGAAACCTAACACACAGAACAGCCAGCTTAGCGGACAATTATTTTGGGTTGTACGCCGTAGATGGTAAATTAAGCATTTGTAACGGTGGTGGCCGTCCGTGCACAAGCACACTCTTTTAAAGAGAGTTTTCGGGTGAATTTTCGAGAATTTTTTTTTAATTAATCCAGGATAGCAAAAAAAAAAAAAACACCTGTTAGAATATTAAAAGAAATAAAGGAAGCAGACTTTGTTCACATGTGAAATGTTATTCCAATAATGTTCCTAGAGGAAAAAAGAAATAAAAAGATAAAAAGAAAAGGCAAAAAAGACAGAGCACTTAAAGTGTGAAATTCGTGTCACACTGTTTCCAAGTTTCCAATATGGCAGTTTCGCGTCCACAAGCATTCATAAATTGTCCATTGGAAGAACAAACAACAACATGGAATGAACAATGAACAGTGTCATGTTCTCCCCCCTGTAGGGATCGTTGTTGTCTGTTTTTGATTATGTTCTGTCTTTTCATTATTGTCTTGGTTGTGTCAGCTGCGCACAGCCTAATTGTTTGATTGTCAGCTGCGTGCAGCTTGATTGTTTTGTGTTTATAAGCAGCGCTGATCTTCATATATCCTGTCCCATTTGTTTTTTGTGAAGTTTTTGACAGAGCCCGCTCTCTCCAGTCAGCCTGTCCCAGAGCCAGTCTCTCCAGAACCTGCCCCAGAGCCCGCAGCGGTGTCATCCCCTGAGCCTTCCAGAGCTAGCCTCAAGTCTGGATGCTCCCAGAGACTCTCAAGGCCCAAGTCGGAGCCCAGTCTGGGAGAAGCCAGGGCAGAGTCCCCTCCAGACACCTCTGTCCTAGCCAGAGTCCAGACCAGCGGAGCCAGGGTCCGAGCCAGAGTCCAGTCCGGGGTTCAGTTCAGTGGAGCCGGGGTCCGAGTTAGAGTCTGAGCCAGGGTCCAGTCTGTGGTCCAGATCGGCAGAGCCGTGGTCCGAGTCCAGGTCCCTGTAATGGTCCAGTCTGGTGGAGACGGAATCCAGGTCCAGTCCAGTGGAATCCTGTCTGCAGTTCAGGTCCAGTCTGGCCACACCCAGGTCCAGTCTGGCCTTGCCCGAGGCCGTGGTCCAGTCCAGCCCAGCCATGCCCAGGTCCAAGGCAAGTCCGGCGGATTCCAGGTCCGGTCTGATGGAGCCGGAGACCCAGCCCAGTCCAGAAGGGTCCAGCCCGTTGAGGTCCATGCCTAATCCCAGGTCCAGTCTGGCCATGCTTGAGGCCGTGGTCCAGTCCAGCGGTGCCCAAGTCCATGCCCGAGCCCAGGTCCAGTCCGGTGGTGTCCAGGTCCAGTCCGTCAGTGCCCAAACTACCTCTGTGCCACCTCCACCCCGAGCCGCCTCCATTCGAGCCAGAGCCACCTCCATGGAGAAAGTTTTGATGGTGCTCTGGGGAACTTCTGGGGCCGTTCCTTATGGGGGGGGTACTGTCACGACTTGCACGTAACTGTGTCATGTTTTGTAGTGTCTCCCCCCTGTAGGGGTTGTTGTCTGTTTTTGATTATGTTCTGTCCTTTTCGTTATTGTCTTGGTTGTGTCAGCTGCGCGCAGCCTAATTGTTTGATTGTCAGCTTGATTGTTTTGTTTATAAGCAGCGCTAATCTTTGGATCTTCTCTCTTCTTCTCCTACATTCATTACCACACTAACATTGGCAGTGTTTCCCATACATTGATTTATTTGCAGATCTGGAACTATTATTAACAATAAAGGAAAACTGAGGCTTATGGCTAACAAATTAATGAAAAGCAGGTGAAAGGAGAAAAGTTTTGATAACTAACATTACCAAAAAGAAATTTGTGTAAATGTTTTATATTAATGCACATTTAAGAAAACCATGAATTAACTCTCATTTGCATACTTAGACTTTATGAATTTCAATTGTTTATATCTGTCACACCAGGCCAGCATTGTCTGGGATTGCTCCCCTGCAGCAACTTCCTGTTTGGTGGCCATAAAGCAAAAGCCCAGCAAACAGGAAGTGGCGAAGTGTAGATGGATCCGGCCATCTCTAACTCATTCATTACAATATCAGCTTTGAATGTCTGCTGATGTCCAGCTCTCTTCACATTTTTAACTGCAAAGAACATGCCTAAGAGCAGGTGTACGTGTCAACATTTCGATTTAATAACCTGACAAAAGGAGACAAAACAGGATCTGCATGTGTAAGGAAACTTTGCAAGTCGGCAAACTACCTTATCTTTAATGTGTGGCGATTTAAGAAACTTTGCACCACAACATTGTTTGTTTTTGTTTACTTCACTTTGCGTGTTTGGGGTGGAGTCTTTTAATTAACAGAGGAAGAAAGGAAGATATAGGGAAGGAAATAATTTTCAAAATGCACATAACACCTTTTTTCCAGGTGTTTCCCAGCAAACAGGAAGTGGCGAAGTGTTGTTTTACTTTTCTATTGTTTTTTCTGTTTTTCTGTGTTTTCTGGTTCCTTGTGTTTTTGCTTTTCTCTGGTTTTTTGGATGTATTGCTGCCTGCCCTAACCTTCGCTGTTTTACTGGATTCTTTTTTGCTGGATTGTTTTTGCCTTGTATATCCCTGTTTGCCCGTGTTTTTACTCTGCCTGATGTCGACCATGTTCTTAAATAAAGACCAGTAGATGGATCCGGCCATCTCTAACTCATTCATTACAATATCAGCTTTGAATGTCTGCTGATGTCTACCTAACTTTCTGTCCCTCCACTCTAACCAAGGATGCCTGTTTTTGAATTCCCTAGCCTAATACAAAAATGTAGTCTGTTTATTAAGTTTTCTCCCCTCTTCTCCTACATTCATTACCACACTAACATTGGCAGTGTTAAAGTGGAGTTTGTCATTTCAGCCATATACACAAGTACATAGTGAAACGAAACAACGTTTCCCCAGGACCAAGGTGCTAACAAACAACACAGTACAAATTACAAAAAGTACACCATACAATGCAATTAACAAAACTAAAAAACTACTAAACTACTAAAAACAGACTAAGCTAAACAAAACTACAGTGTACTGTATATACAAAACACAATCTATACATAAAGTGCACAGAGTGCAAACAGGCAGCACAGAACAAGAACACAATATATACATAAAGTGCGGACAGCACAGGACAGAACAGTCACAGTACAATCAATACAATTACTATATACACAAAGTGCAGCAAACATTACAAAAAACAAAACAAGACAATAACGCAGACCAAAAAAAATCGAGGCAGTGAGTTGTAAAGTGACGTGTGCATTTCTTATAAATAATAAAAAAACAGTCCAGTGACAGTAGTGGGGTATGTAGTCTGTTATTATGTGTTTAACAGTCGTATGGCTTGTGGGAAAAAGCTGTTGCAAAGTCTGGTAGTGAGGGACCGAATGCTTCGGTACCGTTTACCAGACGGCAGGAGGGAGAAAAGTGAGTGGGAGGGGTGTGTGGGGTCAGCCACAATGCTGGCTTTCCGGATGCAGCATGAGATGTAGATGTCCATAATAGAGGGGAGAGAGACCCAGATGATCTTTTCAGCTGTTCTCACTATCCGCTGCAGGGTGCAGTTCCCACACCAGGCAGTGATGCAGCTGCTCAGGATGCTCTCATTTGACCCTCTGTTCAAAACTGTGAGGATGGGGGTGGGTGGGAGATGGGCTTTCCTCAGCCTTCTCAGAAAGTATAGGCTGGGCTTTATTCACTGTGGAAATGGTGTTGAGCAACCAGGAGAGGTTCTCTGTCAGCTGAACTCCATGAAACTTGGTGCTCCTTACGATCTCCACAGGAGACGTCGATGTTCAATGGAGAGTAGTCTCTCTGTGCTCTTCTGAAATCAACAACCATCTCTTTAGTTTTTTCCATGTTCAGACAGGTTGTTGGCTTTACACCAGCCACTAGCCATATCACCTCCTCTCTGTATGCTGACTCGTCGTTCCTGCTGATGAGACCCACCACGGTCGTGTCAGGCCCAGCGGGTTCAGCTTTTCTGTCAGGTGCTGAGGGATGATGGTGTTGAATGCTTAACTGAAGTCTATAAACAGCATTCGAACTTTTGAGTTTTTGTTGTCCAGGTGGGTGAGAGCCAGGTGAAGGGTTGTGTTTATGGCATCATCTTTACATCATCTTTACCACGAACACCGGTTGAACTGGTGTCCATGTGCCAGTTCAACCAACTTGGAGGAATATGGCATTGCAGAATACAAGTCTTGACATAATTACCTGAGCCTGTGGACAAACCTCTCTTTCTGGACTACTTAGTCTTTATACCTCTCCCCACTAGTTTGTCAGGAAGAGTTCAACCCAGTCTATGAAACAAAGAATGCAGTACTCATCAACATCTGGCAGTCCATCTGACATCCAAGGGAGGACAAAGGGTCTCTTTGGTGAAGAGGACTGGGGAGCATCAGCCCCCCCGCTATCTGTAACATTAACCATTTACACAAACAAAGTAACTTTTATCTGACATGTTTGGTAACAAGTACAACAATAGAACTCTGGATAATGTGCAGCTCTCTTCACATTTTTAACTGCAAAGAACATGCCTAAGAGCAGGTGTACGTGTCAACATTTCGATTTAATAACCTGACAAAAGGAGACAAAACAGGATCTGCATGTGTAAGGAAACTTTGCAAGTCGGCAAACTACCTTATCTTTAATGTGTGGCGATTTAAGAAACTTTGCACCACAACATTGTTTGTTTTTGTTTACTTTACTTTGCGTGTTTGGGGTGGAGTCTTTTAATTAACAGAGGAAGAAAGGAAGATATAGGGAAGGAAATAATTTTCAAAATGCACATAACACCTTTTTTCCAGGTAACGCACAAATAAGCAATTAAACGTTCTTAACAATATTAGAAGAATGACATTAAACAATTTTATAATGAATTTAAGGGAAAATTGTACAACCAAAAACATAACGTATATTCAAGACATCACACTCTCTCCTACAGCAAAAGATGTCATCTCGACATCTACCAATGTCCTTATTAACTTGCTATTACTTTCCTTCAAGAAACCCCCTTCTTTTTTGTACCACAGTAACTGACACATTTGTACCACAGTAGCTGCTTACATACTTTGGCCCTTTTTTTCTTTTTAATTGCTTATTCAGCCACATACTCTCTTTAACGACATTAGATTTTCAACACAGTCCTGGTCAACTGGTTAAAATCAAATAGAGTCCAGGGGCTTTATCCCGTGTCCAACCAATAACAACAACAAAAAAAACACAACAGTTTATCTTAGTAAACAAAACAAAAAAAAAAAACACTTTAAGTCCCAGGCCAGTGCCATATAGAAAAACATTTCCAGGATGGTCACTTAATGTTTTTATAGGCCTTGCAAGGCAGTCCATATTCCTTTGGCCTAGAAACAGCCCAGTGCATGTATATGTGTGTATATGTATGCAAAAGTTCACTGTTTTGTTCCTCCACAGTCCTGTATGTGTGTGTGCAACAGTTCATTCTTAATAATAAACAGAGTGTGGTCTCGGGTAGGAGAACACTATTGGCACCCAGGGCATTGTAGCAGGTGTCCACATATTAGAAGGCAGATCACATTCGTGACCAGTTACTTGGATTTTGTAACAGGTAGGTGTGCCCAGACTATCATACGTGAATTTTTTAGTGGCCCTCGTTGCCTCACTGAATGGTGATATTGCATCTCCCCAGGCCTGTCACTTGACTCCACTGTTTCGACTGATTCCTTCTCAGGTAAGCATTCACGTGCACTCACTGGACTGTTTTCCATTCCTCTTTCAAGCAGTTCAGACCCGTTCTCCTTCCCAGGTACATTAGTAGATATTGGAAGATCTTGTCCTGCCTCAGCTGAAGGTAATGGTTCTGGTTCAAGCTCTATTAACGCAGGATTATCTGATGCACTCTGATGAGTGGGCAACTCAGGGGGAGCAGGTTGTGTTTGTACTTCCTCTTGTCTCTGATCATAACTACTTGGCTGTTTTCTCAACTGGCCAGGCTCAAGTGGTACATAATACTCAGAATCACTTTCCAGCTCACTCTCTTCCATTCTATTTACAGGTACCCCGGATGTCTCCTGTGAATGTTTCCTCTTGGGTCTGGATCTCTGCATTGGATCAACCTCGAGAGGTAAGTGATCACATGGCATCAGGATGTTTCGATGTAATACTCTTGACCTCCCATTCCCTTTTTCAGGCTTGACCTCATAAATTGGTGCATCCTCTGTGACTCTACGTACTACAACATGGACTTGCTCTTCCCAATAGTTCCGAAGTTTAGCTAGTCCTCCCCTTGGGGTCAAATTCCTCACAAGGACTCGGCTGCCTGAGTCAAGATCAGTGTATCTCACTTTCTGGTCATAATTTTTTTTATTTCGTTCACTTGTCTTTTTTGCATGTTCCCTTGCTATCTCTTGTGCTTCTTGCATCCCTCGTTTCCATGCTTCCAGGTACTCACTTTGGCTCATAGATGGGTTGCCTGTCTTAAGCCCGAAGAGCACAACAATGGGAAGTCTTGGGGAGTGACCAAACAAGAGCTGAAATGGGGAGAAACCAGTCACTTCACTTTTTGTACAATTGTAGGCATAGATCAACTTGTTCAGTGAATCTTTTCAATTTGATTTCTGTTTTTCAGTTAGTTTTCAACATTTGCATCAATGTTCGATTAAATCTCTCCACCTGCCCATTCCCCTGTGGGTGGTAGGGAGTAGTTCTCGATCCAGTGACCCCACTGTACTGTTGCAGTTGCCCAAACAGCTGGTTTTTAAACTCTCCCCCTTGATCATGGTGGATTCCAAACTTGAGGGCAAATTCGTTAAAGAGTTTGTCTGCCACAGTCTTGTCAGATTTGATGTTGTTGCATATGCTTGTGCAAATCTTGTGAAATTATTGACTATGACAAGGATATATTCGTATCCTCCTTTACATTTTTCCAGGTGAAGGAAGTCCACCGAGACGAGTTTGAATGGGTAAGTTGTCAGTGATGGGCTGATGGGCTGCTCTTAGAGGCGAGACATCACTGTGGACAGCACAGCATTGTTGCCGCAAAGCTGAAGGTTGCTGCATTGATTCTTTAATCTGCATGACTTCTTCACTTAAACTTTTCAATTGTGCCATCAAATCAATTTTTGGCTGCCTTTACTTACTTTTTGCATTTCGTTCGCTCTGTATCCAGGTACAGGCAAAAGCACAAGCACTAAGTCACCACACTGAAAAGAGCGAGTCACTGCTCTTTTATCAAAAAGATGCTTCATGCCTTTCTGTGTGGCTGACAGTGACTCTTTAGCCACAGAACAACAATCTCGAAACTTGCTTACATAATCCAATATGTTTGTCTTTGTGCTTGAATCGTATGCTAATATTTTATGATTTTTAGAGGACCAGTAACAGTATGCCCGAAACAAGCTCGGCTGGACTAAAACTGAGAGATTCTTGTACTGTCTCACGCACAGCAAATAAAACAAATGGTACACCCTCATCACAGTCTTTTCCAGACTCCAAACAATATTTTCACAACATTGATTTCAATGTCTGGTGAAACTGTTCCAGTGCACCCTGGCTTTCGGGGTGATAAGAACTGGAAAGTCTGTGCAAAATGTTAAGGGACTGTAGTATTTTGCTGAAGAGTTTTGATAAAAAATGTGTACCCTGATGTGTAAAATGTGTAAAAATTTGACGAATGCTTTAATAACGACAGATGCTGTAATTTTACGCAATGGTATTGCCTCGGGGTAGTGCGTAGCCATGCACATTATGGTAAGCAAAAACTGATTGTCAGATATTGTTTTAGGTAGCGGGCCAACACAATCCACAATAACTTGTTCAAAGGGCTCTCCAATCACCGGAATAGGCAAAAACGAAGCAGGCGGTATCACCTGGTTCGGTTTTCCTGTGAGCTGGCAGGTATGACATGTGCAGCAAAAATTTGCTTAATCTGTTTTTAAACCAGACCAAAAAATGTCTCAGTATTCTGTTATATATTTTCGTGACACCCAAATGACTGGACATCAAATGATGATGTGCAAGACATCAGACTTGCTGTCTGTATGACGAGGGAACAACAATCTGATAAACAACACTCCAATCTACATCTAAACCAGGGGTAAAACAACATTTTCGCATGAGTAAATCATTCTCAACAACGTACACCAACGTCATTCCTTTAGCCTTCCCTGCAGACCACAGGATCATAAAAATGAAAGCGAGAGGACAGAAAGCAGAAAAGGACAAAAACACAGGAACGTAACACCATCCTTAATGAGATAGATATATATCCTGTAATGTCATCTGTCTCCCTAGCTTCTGCCTTTCTGTCTGGAAGCTGATGATCCACTGACGAGGGTGGGTAAAGACAGCTGTGGCAGTTTATTTAGAAGGGTATCTGGGATGATGGTGTTAAAAGCGGAGCTGAAGTCCACAAAAGGATCCTTGCATAAGTTCATGGTTTGTCCAAATGTTAGAGCTATACATGCAGTCAATATGGGACCTTTTGGGACCCAATATGGGTTTGCTCAGTACAGACCTGTTTGCTCAGTAAGCATACTGCAGGGGTTGAGCAAGGGTTCAGTAAGGTCCTTCAAGTATACCAGTAGAAGGATTTTTCTGTGATCCTGTATCGTAGTTTGCAAAAACTGAAAAGATTCATTATCAATGATAAATTGATAATGAATCTTATCAGTTTATTAAGCACCAGCTCAACTTTCTCTTTCAAATTAATCAATACAGTCCAAGCAATATTAAATTGAGAAATGTTGATCGACAATGAAAATCTGCCCTGACCTTCACTGCTTTACTGGATTCTGAGTTTGTTCTGCCTTGTATATCCCTGTTTGCCCATGTTTTTGACCCTGTCTGTGATCGACTATGTAGCAGATGGAAACAGATCAACTCGTTTGTCACAGTTGTCCCTAGCTTATGTGATGGCCTATGCTTTGTGGTGTGAGGGAATCATCTTTTTTCATAGGTCTTGTCAACAAGGTGGCCGCCCTTCCAGAGTCAGCACCCATCGTGGCTGCCCTTTCAGAGGCAGCACCCGTCATGGCCACCCTTCCAGAATTGTTGCCGAGTCCAGTCAAGATACAGCTGCTGTTCCTCTGCCCAGTCAAGTCACCGCTGCTGTTCCTCTGCCAAGTCACGTCACAGCCGCTGCTCCTGAGCCAGGTCACGCCACTGTTGCTGATCCTGTTCTAGCCAGTACGGTAGACACACTCATTTTGGGAGTAGCGCTGTGGGTCATCTGAGATGTGTACACCACTACCGAGTCCTCAGAGGAGGCGGCTCAAAAGGTGGATCACCATGATGTTGTGACAGCACCGATACCTGTATTCGACGCGTCCACTTCCACCACAAATTCTCTCTCGTCTGGGTGGTAAGGGATGGGAGCTGTAGTGAAGCATCTCTTTATTTCTTCAAAGGGCTGCAGAAGATCAGGATAAAAGATTAGCCCCCTTCTTGACCATACTAGTTAGTGGGGTCACCACAGATCTGAAATTCCTAATGAATAGTCCATAGAAATTAGCAAAACCAAAACTTTTAAAGTGTTAGGTAAGGCCCATTTGACTACAGCACTGATCTTAGATTCCTCCATGGCGACTCCATCTTGACTTATGACAAACCCCAGAAATGAGACACAGGTCTGGTGAAACTTATATTTCTCCAACTTGGTGTATAGCTGGTGTTTGATGAGTCACAGAAGCGCCGCTTTACAAAGTTGCACATTCCTAATTTCAGAAAGAAACACTGACATGCTGTTTAATGCATTTAAAAGCATGATCAGTGACTCAATCAGTGATTATCAGTTCTATCTCTTTGAGTCACCAAACAGTTGGTTATTTTTGTAAGAAATAATGTACAGTTTTACTTTGAAATTAACATTTGTAACACTTGTTACAATTTGAGGGAGAAGATGAACAAACTTTAAGAGCAAGAGCTATAGAGGCAGAAACACAGGGAATTAGTAACCATTTTTGGCTGGAAAGATAGTATAAAGACATGACAGGTAAAATAAGGGAGATAACTAAAGAAAGAAAAGAATACCTGTGGAAGAGTTTGGTAGAAATCACTAATTTGAAACAATACCAGCAAAAATGGCCAATTTTAGATTGGGAAAGAGAAGTGAGAGAGCAGATAACATTTAAAAAGCTAAAACCCTTGCTGCCCAAAACTGAATCCTGCACATTGTCACTTTTAGAGACTTTGCTAACAACACCAGAACTGTACATAAATTTTTTTCTTTATATAATTGCACCCTATTTAAAGAGAAAGTAGTGGTGGCGTGCTCCCTCAGGTGCAGCAGCAGGCTATACCATATTGAGAAATGTGTATATGCAGATTCAACCACAACCCAGAATGGTGAATTGGGAAAGCAGAGACATGTATGTAATAGGGTTTGGAGGGAGCCACATTCCACAACCTGTAAAAAGATGGACAATAGGGAAATTGTTAGTGGAGCTCAGACAGAATACAGAAACTGAGCGTGTAGTTATATCAGTAGTAGAAGTCCGTATGGACCAAAGCGAGCTGGATGAGGTAGGAGCACTAATGCAGAATGCAGATACACCCTCCTGTAGTGGAGAGAGAGAAAGGAGGGGCCAGCCTGATGAGGAGGAGGAGCCCAGAGTTAAGACAGAGAGAAGGGATGGGTGGACTGCCTGAGTGTCTATGATAGTAACCGTAGAGTCAATTGTACAGACTTTAGAATCCTATACTTCGTGATTAACTGTATAACAAAATTTATTGTCACACACTTATTGATTTATTTTATTTCTTGTTTTGTTTATTTACTTATTCATGTTGCACAGGAAAAAGACATCAGTGTGGCGGAGAATTGAGGCATACAATCTCTGGAGCTTTGAAATGTATAACTTTTAGGAGAAGATATAATTTGAAGACAAAACACAGCAACAAGTGATCAGAGGTAGTAGGTTTATCACACATGGGAAAGTGACACCGATGCCATTGAATTACATGCATGATAAGACGAAATAATTAAAATTGTTTTTGTAAGTCTCTCTCTGAAAGTCCTCAACCCAGTGAAAGTCTGGAGGAAGTCAGGGGTCGGATACTTCTAGTGGTCCTCGTCTGACCAGTCTGGTGAAGACAACAATCTGGTAAAAGGAAACTGGGGTTAAAGAGGTTTGAAAGAGTTTGACATTAAAAATGGCTTTGAAGTCACCCAACACTGAGACACCAGCAGACTACATAGCAACACAATATCCAATATGCAAAGACATAGTTAAAACACTATCTGAAAAGTGGGGAAAAAGAACTAAAGGATTAAGAACTAAGTGGCTTTGAGTTAGACGACATTACAAGAAACAAAAGTATGGAGTGGCTAGCAAAAGACAAGGGAGGGAAAAGCAAACAGTTAGACACCACCCAGTCAGAGCAGCTCAGCAACCCCTATTATTATGCTGCAGAAGCCCTGAGAACGCTGGAGCGAGGTGAAGAAGGCTCCATTTCATCAGACTCTCCACAGCAGCAAGATAGGGAGCAGTTACGCAGTGATTCCCCTTTGAAAAGAGACATACAAGAAGTAATAGACATTACTAACAGAGCTAAACTCCAACAACGAGAGAGAGAGCTAGAGGCCCGAGCGTTGAAACAGAGCCTGCTGGAAGATAACATAACAAGTGATAGAAAAAGAGAAAAAGAGTTGAACATGCTAAACTCTCAGCTTACACAACAGATAAACACCACTGGAGTAGAATACAAGAGGGTTTCAGGAACACTTTGGCTGGAGGACATGCTGGAGAAAGAACAAGGAGCCAGAGGGGGCCACTACACACTTCTCGACGAATGGAACACCTCACGCTCTGATCCGAGAATGCCAGAGTTAACTCCACAGCAGTGTATGCCCCCCCCCAATCAACATCAGGTGACTGGTGGCCCTCAAATACTCAGCACGGTGGCTCAAAAGCAGACCTGCTTGGCGACTGGTACCAAGATGAAAAGATGATTCAAGCACCCATATTGATCAAAGGTAAACAAGCACAATACATACCGTGGGCAGGACAAGACTTGGAAGGGCTTGTGGCTCGACTTCCTGACATACACGAAGGAGCTGGAAAATGGATCAAGATTTTTGAAGCAGAAACCATGGGAAAGCTGCTGGCGGTAGGAGATATCAAAGCTTTGGAATGTGCTGCTAACGAGCTGCTGGAATGTGCACATCTGAGGCAAGCCATTGGAACGACAGAGATGCCATTTCTCTGGATCCCTTTCATCCAGCGTTGTGGCGAGCACTAAGACTCAAGTACCCTATGCAAATGGATCCCAAATTCTTAAGAGGGGAACAATTGGGTGACAACAAAAGCCCTACCGCTTACATACACAAACAATTGAGAAGATGGAAAGAGGAGCTGGGGCAGGACCCAGAGAGGGATGTGGTGATGACAGTCCTGTTCAGAAACTCTATACTAGATGCCATGCCATCACCAGTAAAAGCAAAACTGGAAGAAGTATTGGGCTTGACTTCAAAGACATCCAAAGAATTTTGTGACCACGTGGCTCATGCAGTTGAACATTACAGGAAGAATGATGAAAAGTTAAAGGGGATACTAGGGGTGCCCAGAGAATCCTACGGGGAGGAGTCAGCTTCCAATGTTATCTTCAGATGCTTATGAAGAACCAATGCTACAAGTGACAATTGAAGAAAAATTGACCCCAATGATGTTAGATACGGGAGTAATGTTTTCATGTTTAAGTCCAAAATTTTTATAGACCCCAAGGGGGCAGCATTGAGGGTAAAGGACTCTGAGTTTGTTGAAAAATGGTTTAAGGTACACAATTATTTTCCACGTGTAACTTTATATGTGCAGGATGGGTGTGATGCTCAAGACTTAGGACCAATGATGCTGCAGGCAGAACATCAGCAGTGGATGCCCACAGAAAACCCTCTCATTTTCCAAACAGCAGACATGACATTTTTKAAATTAGTGTGTTATACTGAAATGTTAGGTACCCCCAAACTGATAGTTGAAATGGCTCAGATACAAACTGAACACAAAAATCAAAGTAGAATTCAAGAGTTAGTGACAGAGATGGAACAATGTACCACATGAATTGTGGTCAAAACATGACACTGATGTGGGCTTGGTGAGGTCAGCAAACCCCATTGTAGTCAAGGCAAAACCAGGAGTGAGATTTCCCCGCAAGCAACAATATCCATTAAAACCCCAAGCAATTAGGCCAACAATTGAGGGACTGGTAAAAGCAGGAGTTTTGATAGAAACAGCAACTTACTGTAAAAGCAAATAAGAACCAATGGAGATTGGTACTTGATCTTAGGGCGGTGAACGAGTTTGTAGAAGACTGGCCAGCTGAGGTTCCTAACCCGCATACGCTATTGACTAATGTTCCACCTGCTGCAAACTATTTCACAGTGATTGACTTGTGTTCTGCATTTTTCAGTGTTCCTTTAGCAGAGGAAAGCAGACATC
>JBAJNP010005129.1:0-30260 GCA_036877545.1 Yasuhikotakia modesta
ACACCCCTTCTCATTACTGAGATGCACATCACCTAATATGCTTAATTGGTAGTAGGCTTTCGAGCCTACACAGCTTGGAGTAAGACAACATGCATAAAGAGGACGATGTGGTCAAAATACTCATTTGCCTAATAATTCTGCACTTCCTGTATTTCTGTGGAAAGGGGCAAGACCATAAGATGTTTGTCCAATCATCGCATTCGGTCCAAACTCAGTGATAGGATGTCCCACTTGTCTATCAAACGATGTATGCATTCATTCATTTTGAAGATGCTTTGGAAAGCACCATGAACTGAAGGTGGGATCATATCTTTGAAAGCTAGCTTGCTCTTGTTAGCCTCACTAAAACGGCCCACGCTAACTTTAAGTCTCCAAAAATAATTTAGCTGTACCTGTTCTCTCCTCCCTCATTTCATTCAGCATGGACTGCAAATCCTGACCCCCAATCTCTTGCTGATGTTCTTCAACAGTCTCAGCAACAACCGGACACTCCTGCATCAACAAACACTGACTAGCAGGAGACTCAGTGTTGCATTCTGAAAGAAAAAAAATACAGGTTAAACCACTTAAATACTAGACATAATGTTATTTTCATTTTCACATTAATATTTGGCATTTTTTATGAAATTTCATTTTAATTTCATTTTCAAAGCATTCGTGTTAAAACATCTCCTACATACATTTAAAGACAGGGTAGACATGTCAGATATTTTGCAGAAACATACATTTACATTTCAAAAATAAGTTTGTTATATATTGAATAAAAATGGTTGAAAGTCTCTTCACATCCTGACAGCAATCACTAAGTAAAAGCGGTCTAAATATATTTACATATATTTATATCTTCTGTGAAAATATTCGTCCAATCATTGCATTTGGTCCAAAGGTAATGTCCTACTTACCTATCAAACTAATCTGTGTATAGCTGAAAAGTATTGGAGGAGGTGTGGCTTTGGAAATCACTTTAAAACAGAGGACGGGATCTTGTATTTTTAAAGCTAGGTTGCTATTGCTAGCCTCTGAAATGACTACCTTTAATATTCAGAGGCAGCTAAGTAACTCATTTGCTGTTAGTTTCTCCAGAAATGCACAAACACATCAATGGCGTACCCATGTGCATGCTGGAGGTCAATGTCAGCTGGCTCTCTGCAGCAGGACTTTTTAGATGACCATGCATCAGATCACTGAGCTCTGAGGAGGCGGGGAACCTCTGCAGACCTGCTGGAGTACGCGGGGGAGTCGGCATGGCTGAGACGTCATGATCCACAGGAGGAACGCAGACAACGACAGGCTTCGAGAAGCTTGTGTCTCTGTTTATCAGCATCACCTGGATGGGCGCCAAGTGACTTCTCAGGTTCATCTGGTACTTCTTCTGACCAATGTGGCCCTGCATTGACAGAAAAAGCGTGAAGAATCAAAACAATCACAGATGTATTTGAAAGAAACAAGCTGACATATATGTTTGTTTCTCCAGCTTTCTCAATAAGGATAAATGTTGTATGATTGTGGTTGGTATTACGCACCTTCTCAGGCACTGGGACCTCCAGTTGCGTCCCTGATGGTGCCATTATTGCTAGAAGAGTATCGCCACTGAATACATCACATATATCCTCATTTGTCACATAGCTGTATGTGTGCAATGCTAAGGAACATACACAAAGGCTAATGCATGTATTGTTGATCTATTTTGTAAAAAATATGTCACCCTGACATTGAAGATTTGACATAAAGATTGAGTTTGGCATTACTAACCACTTTAAGTTTAATCCAAAGAAGAATAACTGGTGGGGTGAGGGTTATGAAACTCTAGCATGAAATGAAATGGACCACATACTGGAAAAACTAGACTAGGCACACTATAATATCCAACAATAACAGCACACGATTAAAGAGGACTGGTATGGCGTTCACCATGTAATTAGCTGCTCTCTACTGACAATGGTGTGAGAGGAGCCCTTTTTTCTGGGAGTGGTGACTAAACAAGGAACTACCCAAAATTGTAAAGATCTGGTTAAAATTTTAGACATATACCCTGATTAAAAATATTAGGATATCTGCAGCTAGAAGGGTCTTCATTGAGATGTTTGATGTTCTGCTGCAGACATGTTGCCTGCAGGTCCAGCTCACTCTCTTGAATTTCCAGTTCAGAAATATTTGCCTTGAGAAGTTCCAACTGCTCCAGAACTTCCTGAGGCTGCTGGCCTGAACTCTCTCCCCTATTTGAGATAAGAAATTTTAAGTAAAGTAATCACCGTGATTTTTATGCAATTTTTCAATGTTTTTTTAGTACTCACTTCCACTGAATGGTGTTTTTTGTCTTTTTTTCAATGAGCCCAATGCCTTCCAGAACATTAGTGATATCATAGATTCTTCTTTTCTGTTTAACTGCCAAAGTGTCTGCAGCCTTAAAAAATAAATCACATTGCATTGTTAGAAAAAATTAGAAAATCTGGAGGTGAATGATCAGAAGGACATTTGTGTTAGGTTACAGTAACACAGCACCATTCAAAGGTCACCAGATATGTCAACCAAGATCAATTGTACCATCATAATAAAACAGGCAGATGATTAGTGGTACAGTTAGTGATGCACCGAATCAGGGTCCTGGAATCAGTTCAGACTTCATTCATTGTCCTGGTTTAAATGGGATTAAACAATAATAATAATTACATAGATAAACATTCGCGGATGTCTAAACATCCAAGTTTCCGCTTGTTCAATGTGATGCTTTAGTGAAGCGTCAGGTAACTAAACACCCACCGTACAGAAAACCAGAGGTTGCCATAAATCCCACAGGTTTCTATTCAAAGAATGGTGGTTCTTAACCACAGCCATTCACTCTTTGACAATTACTAAGTACTTCTTATCCAAACGCTTTGTGTATTTACACGTTAAGAATAAGAACAAAGGTCTACTCAGGTGAAACTATTTCTTTGTACGACATCCTGCCAACTTTCATTCATTCATTCTTATCGTCCATTCATTCCCCAGGTCGCGTTTGTATCGTAACTCACCGCTTTGAGATCCAGCACTCCGTCTTTGGCCTCTTGAAGCAGAGTGACGAACTTGACGGTGAGGAGACCCAAACTCTTCTCATGGCGACTGGACCCGTTCGGTGTCGTGTGAGGGAAACTGGTGCGGTTCGACTCAGCCATACCCCCTACCTCGACTTTAGGGGTGTCTTTAAAAAGTCCCCTTTGTCTTGTTTAAGGTTGGCCTTCGTTGGGTTGAGGAATGGCAGCGAGAATCATCTCATTCGCTTTATTTACCTCAGGCACGAGTTCTGCTGATGCCTCGGAGGTTTTTAAACGAGAGGAAATGACGTTGGGTTACCGTTGCTATGGAAACGTCTCTTTTCGCTCGCTCCCGCGAAATCTCGTGCCACTGTCACTTTCGTTCAGTTTCTCATAATCACAGATAGGTGGTAAAATACACCATACATTTAACTTAAAATGTATATATTTAATTAGGAAATAAAAACAAGACCATATTACATAAAAATGCATTAAATAATGACGTATGGAAGGGGTATGCAAAATCAAACTTTACAAACGTTTAAAAATGTGTGACAAAAATTGTCATCATGGTTAATCTTTACACTTTTAGCTTCTTTAGCTGATAATGAAAGCTAAAATGGTAATAAACCAGTTTTACACAGAAGGCTGAACATTCAGAAATACCATAATTTTAGGGTATCTTTATGTAGGCAGCCAAACTGAGGACAGCACTGGGGTACAGGTAACAAAAACGTGACTTTTAAAAATAAGGAATTCTCAAGAGTATTTTTGTCTTTTGGTTTCATAATGAATAGGAGGTTAAAAGTCCTTCAGCACTTGTGTGAGACGTCTCATTTTCTCCTCCATTACCCTTTTATTACTCTCTGTTTCCTCAAGCAGCTGTCGCATTTCCTCCTCCACCTGGAGCACCTGTGATAGAAAGAAAAAGAAATGTAGTCTGTTATGAGAGAGAATACAAATCAAGCAGTTCCTCCAGTCAGTCACCTTATTAATTTAATCCTAACTATAATAACTCAATCTACATGTGCAACCTTAATGAGAGACAACATGTGCAACCCTTCAATCGCCTCTAGAAAGTTCTATAAACACATAATCAATACTAGATTAACAGAGACCTTTGCCTTTGGAAGTAATACCTTCTGATTGGCTTTTTCTATCTGTTTCTGTTTGTCATTCGCAAGACGGAGAAGGTCAGCTTGATGGGAAGCCTGCAAAGATTCCAGTTGTCTACGAAAGGCATCATCTACACAGTGTAGCTTCTCCACTGCCGCTCTAAGAAAAACATCACAAAACAAATCGTATCATCAAGACAATGTTAGCCAATACAGGACCACCTCATGTTTGTCCACCTCATACCTGTGTGCTTGTAAAGCTTTGTCCCTTTCCTCCACCAGCGATTTCTCTTTGGAATCGAAACCCTCCTTCATTCGTCTCACCTGGCCCTCAAGCCTGTTCAACAGCTCTGCCTTTTCCTGCCATTTTCTGCTTGAGGTCCTACAAGGCAGATAGTATTTCTAACAACACTGTCATGTTCTATGGCCAGATTTTGTGTTTTTAAAGTTTAAGAACATGCCTTTGTTGATTTCACATCATCTTCACGTGTCTTAACTGTGTTGTCTCATACCTGTAGGTCTCTTTGACCTCATCAAGCTCCACCTCCTTATCTAGGAGCTGTTGTTTTAGCTCTTCCTTCCTGAGACTAAGTTGCTCTACAGTGTCTTTGAGGTCTGCCACAGATGCCATTTCCTCCTCCAGCTGCTGTTTTAACTTCTTCTGATCCTGCACAGTCTCGTCACGATGTCTTCGGATCTGCTCGTCTCGTTCCAGCAGTGCCTACAAACAACATGTGAATGAAATTAATCCCCCAACCATGCTTCAGTATCCCTCTATAATTTTGGGGGGTATCCCTCTATAACTGTATAATTTTAAAATAGGAGTATTACCTCCTTTAGTTTACGAATAGTCTCTGTTTGGTCATTTACAATCTTGGCTTTAATCCTGAGCGCATCATTGTCTTTTTCATTCTGTTTCTTCTGTGATTCAAGTTCGGTTAACAAAACCTCAATTCTGGCCTCTAGACGACCACGGTCCTGGGCTAGGGATGCACCTAAACAAACGCACACAAAATATAGCAACACTGCATGGAGCCAGGTGCAATGTGACCAGTATTTTTCTAATACCACTAAATGTAGCTTTGCGGGTGTTACAGCAAGTAAGAAAATAGTGTCAGACATATTTTCTTTGAAGTTACATTGAAGTGTACCTTGCTGTGCAAGTTCCTGGCCCCAGATCTTCCTCTCTGCCCGTAGCCCATCTATGACAGACTCCTGAGCTGTAAGCTGGGACACCAGCTTGGACTTGTCCTTCTTTAGCAGCTCCACCTGAAGGTTGAGTCGTTTGTCCTCTTCCAACCTAGATTCCAGAGACTGTATGCGGGTCTAGCATGCAAAATCAAAGCATAGTGTGATGTCTAAAGCACTAAATGTACAGTAGAACATTGTTTCTCAACCAGGGGCCCACTAGTGGGCATCACAATAACTTAAAGTTATTTAAACAACTTAAAGTTAAGCTAAACAAATATTAAGATAAGCTAAACAACAACAACAAATAAAGTTTTTGGTGTTTGGTTGTTTTTATAACAAAATACATCTAGTTAATGTATTTGTATGTACTATATATGTTACGATAACACAACACATTGTTTCTCTTGGTCTTGCCTTGAACTCTGTTGCAGCTTCTCGTTTAGCTTTCAGGAGTTCAGTGATTCTTGTTTTCTGCTCCTTCACCATGACTGTGAGCTCCTGCACCAGAGAGGCTGACTGCTTCTCTTTCTGCTGAGACTGGCTGAGGCTGGATTTCACTTCTAGAAGTTCAGCAGACATCTGGTCAAATCCTTCTTTTACCTACACACACACACATACCCACACGCACACACATACACACATACATACACACACAGTCAGGGGCTGCAAATTTACACACTTTTACAACTAAATTAAAAACATTTGGAAAGTTTTGTGTTTCATTTTATTAAAATTCTGACATTATAGGGACCGCTCTGACATTCAAGTCATATCTCATTTCTTTGATATATTTACCCATAACAGTTTCCAAACAATAATTATATTCTCTTCCTCAGTGTGTTTGACTTTCTAAATTGGAATCGATCCCAACCTTTCTGAAATACACTGTCAAAATATTGCTCTCTCTTTTCATTTGCAATAAGTAACTTTACCTCTGAGAAACGCTTAGCCTCAATGGTAAGAGCCAAGCGAAATTCATCCTCAAGGGAGCGATACTGCTTTTGAGATTCTGCAATCTTCTGCTCCATCTCTGCCTTTTGATGGGCAAAACTTTTCTCTGTTGCCTCCACCTCTTTGGCTACAGCTTCCTTAAACTCAGTCCCACCAGGAAGCAGCCGTGATGCGAGCTCCTTCCTGTACCCCAAAGTTATGCAGTCAAACAGGTGCAAGCAGTTAGAGGAAACAGTTTCCAGTAAATGCCCTGTTTTGCACACTGCAGTTACTCAACTACAAATATGTGTGCGTGTGTGTGTGTATATATATGTACCTGTGCATCTCCTCCCTGGAGGCCAATAGTTCATGCAACTGTTGCAGCTTCTCTTTGTGCTGTCGTGCTGATGCTCTGAGTATTTCCACTTCCCTTTTAAATGCAGATGCCTTATTCTCCAACTCCTGAGTCCTCTTCATCTAAAACAAATAGTGCTTTAGTCACTTTAATTGTTGTTTACAAAGAAATACTGTGTTAAAAAAAACTTTTTAACTTTATATGTAGATAAAAGTCAAATTGCTTTTTCTTGTGGCTGTTTAACGCATTCAAAAGGTCAGATATAAATATTCCTCTTTCTGACTTAAACTCAATTTACAGAATTCAAAATGTCAAAAAGAAACAACATATGTTTGTGGTTCAACCAAATATCCGCTCTGATATTTACCTGAAAAGAAACTTTCTCCATTGATGGCGTCATTATTTTTGAACGGCTCTTAAAAGTGTATCTGTATTTTTCTGTCTGCTTCATGTTATACATATATTTATGTATATCAAGTTCCTTAAAAGGGCCATGTTACCTCTTCTGCACGCTGCTGTAGCCTGAGAGCCTCTGCCTGGGTCATGCTGTCTTCCAGACTGTGCAGCGCCCTCTTGTGTTGCTTGTCCTGCTTGCGCGTCTGGTCCAGCTGTTCAGCTGTAGACCTGCATCTTTCCTCCAACTCCTGAATGCGTGTTTGCAGTCCAGTGCGATCCGAACGCTCTTTTAACAGCATCTCCTTCAGCCTAAAGAAAGATCTGTTTTCTCACAATATTTCTAAACCATCATAATTTTGGTACATTTTCCACATATTCATGCATTAATGTTCTGCTCAAATGAGGTTAAAAGGGGATCACTGCATTACATGCGATGCTCTGAGGCATTACGCAATTCTACAACAAGTGAATCACACATTTACAATGGAATATAATACACATGGCACCGTCATAGTCTTGTGGTTCATATATACATTATATGTACAGACACACCAACTGATGTTGCACTGAAGGAGAATTAATGAAACAGATACTGGACTCTGAGGCGAGAGTCATTAGCAGCAAAATGCTGCAGGGGAGGCAATTAGAATTGATGGATGATCTTCAGGAGACATGTGCCTGTCACCACCACTTTAATCTCCATTATAATTACGATTTATCACCAGAGGGAGCGCGTGGGCTGCGATATTAGAGCGCAACATCGGGTCCATCATCATGCACGGCGACTACAGCGCAGGTGGCGGAGTTTCTTACATCAGGGCGAAGCGGTGGGGACACCAGAAACTTCTAATAAAATTTAATCACACTTAAGTGTATTCAGATCTAACATTTCAACCGCGGCTGACACTAATTAGGTGCAATATCTCAAGTCAAGCATCCTTTAAGAAAACCTGGATGGGCTGGAGATTGTTAAGGTGTCCTTCTTGGGAGAAAATGTTTGAATGAGTGAGATAGCAGATGTTTAGATTTTCAACCCATTTAAGTTTTTTTCTTCATTTTAATTTGTACTTTCAGCCCCCCTAATTGAGAAGAGGACTCTTGTATCTTTGTTTAAGAACATCTAGACTTCGACTGGAGCATTTTAATGATGCATGCTAGGATTCGCAGCAGATTCTCCGTCCTCACCTGTCTGTAGTGTGCAAGGCTAAGCTTTGTAGGTCCTTCTCCTCACTGGCCCGAGCCTGCAGGTTCTGAACCTGTTCTGTGAGCCGCTTCACAGCTTGCTCTGCTTTCCAGCGCCGCTCGCGCTCCTGGTCTCGCTCTTCCACTATTGCCTAAATGTGAACACACCATTTGTAAAGCGCATTATTCGCTCTGAATTTACACACAAGTTAATAAAGGGAATGTTGAATCGGTTTAGTTTGCATACCCTGTAGGTTTCCACTTGAGACTGGGTTTTCTTAGGGCTTGTTGGTTTGGAGCCCTTTTTAACAGACTCGGCTGTTTCCACCGACCCAGAGCTCTGAACTGATGTCTTCCTATGGGGGCCAACAGTCTGCTTTGATGACTTTAGCTTCTGTGTATTTGTTCCACTACAACGGAAATCGAAAAGTAAATACATTTCAGATAAAAAAAAACGTCCTTAGATTTTGCTCAACATTACACAAAGTATTAACAAATATTTAACGTTTCTCTTACAGTTTACGACAAAAAGTAAATTGTAGCATTTTGCTTTTCTAAAGCTGCAAAAACAAAACACATTAAACATTAGAGTATAATCCTATTTATGGTGATGTATCTATATAAGGATAATGTATGGCTGTGACTCCCCAATAGACTGACTGCAATGTCAACATCGAAATGCAGTGAGAGCCACTGATGAAGCTAAATGAACTGTAACTGAACTCTGTGACAGTGTAATCATTCATGTATACACTCAATTTTAGATGGGAGGAGCAAGAACAATTAATGAACTACCTGATTACTGAGCTACTGAAAGCCTTTGTATAAAGTGCAGAACATGTTTTCTATGACTTTGAACCTTATTAAGTTAAATGCACCAAACACTTTTATAAAACCACAGTGGATGCATTTAAAGGCTAATACTGTACAAAGTATTCTTAGAAATATTCAAGTATTTCAAGCCTTGTTCAAGATATCACACTGTTACTGTAATCAAGCAAACGTTGATGTGAAGTGTTTGTGCTTTTGAATATGAATTCTCAATCAGCACTCAAAATAAAGTCTGAGTCAGAATATACATAAATATTGTGTATATAAGTTACTCCACCAGTCAGACCTTTTGGGTTTGATGTCCTTGCTTGGCTTTCTCCCGGCAGAGTTTTTGGAATGTGTTGGGATCCTGGAATGCCGTTGGTTCTCTTTTACGCTGTCACATTCACTCTCTGATGTCTGATCAGTATCTCTCTTAGCTTTATGGACCACAGAAGGTAAAACCTGACCCGTGTTTAAGCTGTCCACCGCTGGAACCTACGTAGATACAAGACACTCTAGAATCTGAATTTGAAAAGGCTTGAAATAACTGATAACAAAAACAATCATTTATCAACCTTTTGAATGAGATGGGAAATCTGCTGCTCTAGTTTTTTAATTCGTAGCTCATTTTCTTGATTTTCTGTGGTTGGTTTTTCGGCTCGATGTCGAAAATGGGTCAAAACCTCATCAATCCGTGGAGTCGTGAGAAGAACATCTGACCTTGCCTTCAAAACAGAGAGATACACTAAACATGCAGACTCACTTTCCCAAGCTATTGCAAATGTCATTCTCAGTCTAACACTAGATCTTTTCCTCTAAAGGGAAAGAACAAAAAGCACATATTAGGTATCTACTTATTTAAAAGTTATTAGAATATGAATTATAATAAAAATAACTTACCGGTTCTCCATTTACACTAGCGTCTGATGAAATTAGAAACTCAAGAAAATTCTCAAGACCAGGAACATCTGTTGGACTGTCCTCTGCTGCAGGAGATGCATTTCCCAGTCGATCTACTCCATCTAGTGCAGTGATCTGATGCAGAGATTGAAGAACCATTTCCCTATAGCCTACAAATGGAGGAAACATCACTTTTCATACATTCACATATAAAATATTATATATTGTAGTTTGTTAAATATTTATCTTTCTATTTATCTATTTCTTTCTATTACATTTTTATTTTTTTAAGCTTTTACATTGGTTCCTTCACATGAACATTTACATTTATGCATTACGCAGTTGCTTTTATCCAAGGCACTAAAAAAGCCAAACTATACAGCTATACATTGTATGAGAATTTGCATCTCCTGGAAATCAAACCTTTGACCTTGGTGTTGCTAGCACCGGGCTCTACAAGTTGAGCTGCAGCAAACCTAAATGTTTAATAGTCTCTTTATTTGAAGAAAAAGATTTCATGTTTCCTTTCAGGTTTTTCGCACAGACCTGGCAGTAAGCAGACTGGGTTCTGTGAGCCGTCTTTACTGAAAGTAACATCTTTCAGATTCTGCAGTCCTACCAAACACTGCAGCACATGGTTCATACTGTCCAATCGGTTGCCATGGAGCTGCAGGTGTTTCAGCTTGTACTCAGATCCATGGAGATATAAGAGGCCTAAAACACAGCAGAACATGTTTCAATCTCTCATTATTCAGAGGGACTGAGGAACGTAACTGCACGTGATGCTGCGTAAGAAATGATAAGAAATGTATATTTAACACATTTGCTGAAAATGATACAGCAATATGCCAACATACCGGCTAGGTCATTGATCTGATTGTAGGCCAGATTTAGTCTTGTAAGGTTTGTTAGTCCATTAAGCCCTGAAAAAAATCCACATATTAAGATATTACATAACAAAGAAACTGTATGCAAAATGTAAAGCAAAATTGGGCAAATTACTACTGAAACAACTAGTAAAGTACTAATTTTGGTAATAGAAGTACATACATATGATAATAAACAAAATTAACTGTCTCATTTTACCAGTATTTACTGCTACCAACAACTTTACTTAAAAGTCTTACCCTCAACTCTGGTGATTAAATTGCAAGACAGGTTTAAAGTGCGCAGTGAGGACAGGAAAGCTAATCCTTCTATACGACAGATGCGATTGGATGACAGGTCCAGATGTCGGACGTGCCATGCTGTTGTCAAGCCCTCAATCTTAGACACGCGATTGCAGTGAAGATTCAGGGACGAAACGCTGGGACTCAGCGCGATCTCTAGTAGACTAAAAACAAAGAAATCACCCTCACAAAATAACGCGCTGTATATAAATTCAAGCAGCACAACAAGGCTATAATGTCAAATTTACCTTGAAATATCCTTATCAATTAAACAGAGCTCTCCAGCATCCATGACCTGCCACAGACACAACGACAATGTGTTGACAACAAACTTCTGGCTTTATTAACCTGTCAAACTGAAGGATGGTTTAAATAAGCAATAACCCCATGCAGACCTCCGGGGTATTACATGGCCAGATAACTCGCAACCAAAACAACAACAGATGACAGAGTTAAACAAATGTGTCACTCTTTCACATACACACGCATCCGGTTAATATGCCGCTACTGAACATGGACGCCCGTCAATTTGCATTAACAGCACAACATCACCCACGTAAACAAAGCCTGTTTATAAATTACTTATTTTCATAAAACAGACACGGTTACCTATAGAAATAGATTAACACATATTTGTAAAACATTTAGGTGGAATTAAATACAAAGTGTTGTACAAAAGTTTGCACTTTGAACGTTAGTTCTGCTGTTAGCTTTAGTTTATTCTGGTTTATTCCACCTATTAACTTGCCGACCTTCGTCTTCATTGCAGCATAACAAATGTGTAGAAATGTTTTTGCTATAATCACTCACCCAAGTTGTGATAAACTTTAACTGTCTGCGTAGAAACTGTCATTGTATTTTTGCCGCTGTAGAAATTAAAAGTCCCGCTTAGCAGTAACTCATAACCAACACTTCCGGATATGTCGTCACTTCCTGCATAACATTGTTCTTTGTTGCGATTATATTATAAAATCTTTGTCTAAAGACATCAAACATTGAGCAAGAGTTGTGAAAACATAAATGTCAAGATTTTTACTCAATAGTGTTAAAAAAACTACCTAACTATTATAGGTAGTTTAGTACACAAATAGTATTTTAAAATAAAACATTTATAAACAGCATCGTAAAAATTAATAAGTGAGATATTTTATTATTTGTTTTTGTATTGCTTGTTTATTTATACATAAATGTGCATTAAATAATCATTATTCAAAATATGTACATATTTTTAGTGTCCAGCAAAATGAAATGCACATACAGTTTATATATGTATAACACGTTCATTATAATGACACTTAAGTTAATTACTTAAAATACATTAACTTTATAGATGATGTTTAGTTGGTAAAAACCAAATGTATGTTTCTCTCCCTCTTTTCTCTCTTCTTCGGACAACCATTGCATCTGTCAATTTAAGATTTATGTCCCTGACTGTCAATTTTCTTTAAAATAATAAATCAGCTAAACACATAATAATTTACAGTTCCTAAACGGGCAAAAAAAAATCTTGATAGGTGTGCTGGGCTCTGTCCTAAAGAAACAAAACAAAGAAAATTACAATTTAAAAGAAACATAACAAAACTCATTTAGGCTATTCAGTATTATTAGTCAGTATCGTATAGTTTCAGTGTCACAAAATGCTTTCAAATTTGAATAGTTATAAGCAGAATACAAGACAATAAAACTTTTCAGTCAGTTGATACTGAAGGCCAAATGACAAGACATTGGAATTTAGAAATGAATGGCTTAAATATCTTGTAGTGCACAGGGCATTGCTTGTAAAAGCTGAGGTCTCCTTGGTAATAATGAAAGCAGTAAATTGCACTATATAATGGTATTATTATGGAAAGCAGAGGGTCTCTTAATCTCAGAGAGTACATGGAAATACATTCCACGAAACTCCTGAAGGACAGACACAATCTTTTTTATGATCGTATAAAACAGAAAGAGAGACGAAATGATAATTTAAATAGAATGTGATATAAATGTGGGGTACAAACCGTGTTCAGTTGTCTACATCAGATATGTGGTTTTCTACCTGGGATTAAAACACACACCAATTAGTGTTTTAGTCATACATCAAACAAGAACGACAGAATTTACATTTCAATAAGTTCATTGACTACTCACCAGTTCATTTGTAACACTGTCATCATCACCTTCATCAGTCATTTTCCAAGACCCGCCTTCCTGATCTTCCTCATCCTCACCAGAATCTTCTGCTGTCTCACCATAGACGGATTGATAAGCTTTCCCGTGCTTCTTGTGGGCCTCTTCACAACGTCAGATCACAGACAGTGAGACGGGTACAGATAAATGTAAACGAGACAGGAGACACAGAGATTAAAGTGTGCCCAGGAGCTACACTGAATATTAAACAGATTACAGGGTAGCAAACTTTCAAAACATCGTACGAAGAAAGTAAAACACAGGTATGAGCGTGTGGCTGTCCCTTCTCCCAGCCTAATGTTTTCTGAGAGAAGACCGAACGGCACTCTTTTCGATTACCCGCACTGACACTGAATGTGATGAAGACAAGTGTTTTTAATCTACCCGCTGACAACATGGCCTCTACAGTGACAGCATTGTTCATTTCTTCCTCTTACCTGCCTCTGCAGACTGCCTCCGTTCAATCTTCTCTAACCTTCCCAGTAAGGAGTCAATCTTAATCTTGATCTGAGACAGTTCTTGCTTGATTGTCAGGAGCTGATCGGATTTCACTTAGATAAAAAACACAACAAATAAAGAGAAGGGACACTTGTTATAATGACTTTTTGTGCCTATATGGTATTATTCAGTTAAAAATGGTAGCATAGACAGAAACATTATGGATATTGTGCAGTTTCTCGTTTCATATGATTTTGTATGCAACAAAATCTCATTTTTTTGTATTGTTTGTAATTAATATGCAAACTTGTGTGTTGTGAGTCAGTCCAAAGAGCTGCATCTTTCAACAGATCATTTGCTTTAAACTTAAAAAAAATCCTTTCTGTTGCTCCAAACCCATGGGACATTTTCCCGTGGAGCACAAAGGTTATTAGCAAAATGTCAAAGCGGCTGTTTGCCATAAAATGAAAGATCACTGGCTCAGTAGCAGCATTTCTTTTTAAAAAATTCATATACTTTTTTAGGATTTGAACCCTGGTCCCGTTGCTGGCAACGCAAAAATGTTTGTAAAATCAGAGGCTCCATAACCAGGATGGCCGAGTGGTTAAGGCGTTGGACTTAAGATCCAATGGACAAATGTCTGCGTGGGTTCGAACCCCACTCCTGGTATCCTTAGATGTTTTCACATTACAAATGTAAAGTATGTTCAAACTTATTAAAAGTCTTTTAATGAAAGCTGTTATATAGCACACAACACACTTTATGATGTTCTGTAGCACATTGCGTTAGCAATGCAAAGGTTAAGTACTTAAATACTGATAAAAAACATTTGTGTTACTTAATTGAAACATTACAGTAATGTTTCTGCAGTCTAAAATGTATAGCTCAGTTGGTGCATGACTCCACTGGTAGAAGACAACAATATTCATGGTCTTTATATGTAAAAATCAGAGTTATTAAGGGAATATGGTTGCACAGTCCTAGATCTTTTAAAAACAGAGAACTGCAAAAAAAGGACTGCATGTGTCTTTAAAAGGTGAAATAAACAAAAATTGGTTAAAATGATAGACAAACCCGTTGAGCAAAAAGAACCAGATGATATTGTGCTTAGATAAGAAGAGCAATTGGACATCTTTGGCTGGAAAGAGTTTTTTGTCCTGCGTGTTGAGAAAGCGACCAAACGCGAATGCTTGACAGGTACAATAGCCCGAGGAGATGGTGCTAATCGCCCGTGAATGTCAAAAATCCTAAAGAGAAAAATAGACAGATATGCATGATAAACTTTAAGTGTTTGTGTGTATAAATATCCACACCCATTAAAATGATCCCATCACTCCCTGTGATGCAACCATGTCCAATTACCAACAATAATTGATGCATAATTGTGCATATTTAAAGCCCTGATAATACAATAAAATATATATCTTAATTAGGTCTTAATAAGATATGCAAAAGCCAGATCATTTCTCAATCCCTGTGTTCCAAAATAAAACAAAAAATCATTACGTTTAAATACGTTAAATAATTGCACTGAAGGGATTTTACTTGTTAGCTGACATATTTCCACAGAGATGTATAAAACTGAGCTCTGTCAAATGAGCAGTGCAAGCAAACACATGGAAATGTCAGAGGAGAGATGGCCGTCGCGTCTCTGTTGCTCGGTTAATGACCCGGCTGCTTTCTGACATTCAGTTAATGTCTCACTGGAGAGGAGTGTTCATCATTAGCCTGAGCAAAGCATCGAAGTCAAACCAATAAAATGACATTAATTACGGTTACTAGCAGTATCCCTGCTACCACTTCTTAGTTTTTCATGTTTTCCTTAACCTTATCTTAATTTTTTTATAACAAAGAAAAGGTCATAAGCAACTTCTTAACTAAAATTTTAATGAACAAAAACTCATTAAAAAAGATCATGAAATATGCAACTGTATGAAATGCAACTGCAACTACTTCTGTATGCAACTACAGAAACATAATGTAATGCTTTAAAATGATCTTTCTGAAATAAAGCTGGTGTACGTACCTGTTATAAAAATCATCCCTGTAGAAATCATAATTAAATTCATAGCCACTGTAAAACACATGTACAAGAAAACACATGTCCACTTTAACATCCAGTGTTCACAAAGCATAAAACACAGGTGTTTTTAAATGTGTGGCTAAAGGGGAGGGGCTAATGCGTTCACCTGTATAAGGAAAATGGACGTTTGGATCCCACTTTTGGTCTGTATGGACGGGGCTCTCCAGCCATGTTAATGTCTGTGGAAAGAGCAAAAAAATCACTGTGGAAAAAATTACTGTACACATTTTTTCTTTTAAGTCATAGTCTCCTTCAAATAAGGGCCTGGCAATGGTTGGTGCATATAATGGACTCAGAAAAGCATTAGAAAGTGCACCGGCATTATGCCACAGAATGAATGAATGATGGCTCTCATCTGTCTCATCAGAAAGAGAGATGCTATCAGAGCCACAGCCTCCATCTCCCGCACTCAACACACACAGATGCACAATCACTACCGAGCCTTTTTCAAGGTCACCCTCCGCGTTACCCTGAAGGACGGGCTGCTGAGTGCCCGTCTACATCACAATTCAGGGCTTTAAGACATTTACAAGCAATTTCAGCCTTCACTCTGATGAAGCACAAAACAAAGCACTAAATCTGCAAGGAAAAGTAGTGCACTTTCAGAGTTTAGATTAGTCTGTGCCTGACTGAGCCAAATTCATTACGAAGGCATACAGACCTTTCAAGTGGACACATTTACGCCCGGAATGTATTTATGAGATTGAAGGTTCAAAACATTTGGCGAGCAGAAGGGTCAGCAGGAGTTTAATTGGAAAAGTAGAATGGCATCAGATGTATTGAGAAACAATGAGATAAAACAGAAAGGAGACAAAAGTATGGCTTGAATACAAAAACGTATTGAATTGGTGTCAATAATCACAGCTGGCTTTGTGAAATGAGAGAGAATGTTTTCTAATATGTGACAACTGATATGATGGTAACACTAAAGAAATATATGAATTCAGAAAGAATGTATATAAATTGATGTTTGAGGTTTAAATAGAATTCATCAAAAGTTTATCAAAAAGCGAATAATGGTAACACAGGTACACATGCATTCAGTGTGTGTGACATACATTCTTTATCATACATTTGCTTTATTTACATAAATATTTGTAATATTTGCAAGATAATTTAAGACAAGCAACTCAATTTTCTATTTATTACCTATGTCAATTTTTATATTATATGATGTTTTGTATTTTCCTCAAGTACTTTTAAGTTCTGTCACACAGCAAAATACACTGTGTAACAATAATCGGAATTTTAAGTCCTGAATTAGATAAACCTTTATTATTTCTGAGGTTAGAAAGAAATGAATGAGTTTGGTTAAAATAAATTTGTCTTTCTTCAAACAACTAAGGCGACTGCACTTCGTCTTTACTGATGCTTTATTGACCGCACTTCATCTCTTTGACTACACTGATGGAAAAGAAAGTGATTCCTGTCCCTTTGAATCATCTACTGTATATTGGTTTTCGTAAGATCTGGACAATGATTTCTTGAGAGATGAAATGACCTGAAACACAGCACATCATCCAATTACACCAATCATCAGGGGACACTCCCATGATGCACCTGGAGTCAATTAATATGCCAATCCAAACCTCGATATTATTTATACATGAAGCCATATCAATATTTTAATTTTGTTTACCAAAGGGACTTCTTTACTTAGTATGCTTTTCTGTCTTCCAGCAGTCTGTCAGACTACAGCAAGAAGAGAGAAGATTGGCATTTCTCATAGTAATGGCCTCAGCTTAATGTCAGTGTGTCTGCCTGTCAGCAAAAGAGAGTCTAGGAAGAGGCAGTGCTGAGTATTTGGAGTGATTCATTTGACAAGACATAACTGGCTGTGACAATCCAGCATCTGTGGGTTATAACTTGTGCTTGAAAACTAAACTCGACTGAAACATCTGTTCTGTTAAATCACGGTGACCCAGACTAAAACTGTATACCTGACTAAGCAAATAAGAACCTCAAGGATTTAAAAGTCAGTCTCATTTAGTTTAACAATAGCACAAAATATAGTTTTCCATAGCTGATGTAGTTGCTACTGCGTGTGTCATTTTCATTATTGTGGAAATTATGCTTGTCGACCTACTTATTGATTATTTTTCTCTGCTTTTATTCATACACTTATAATGATGTAATTCAGTGACTGATGAACGCAACTGTCTGGAACTCTTTGTACTCTAGAGGACAAGGCTCAGATCCA
This sequence comes from Yasuhikotakia modesta, assembly GCA_036877545.1. Classification (NCBI taxonomy): domain Eukaryota; kingdom Metazoa; phylum Chordata; class Actinopteri; order Cypriniformes; family Botiidae; genus Yasuhikotakia; species Yasuhikotakia modesta. The sequence goes on from JBAJNP010005129.1 coordinate 17,956, forward strand.
TTTGCGGTGTAGCTCATTATCTTTAAAGCCTTGTATGTGCACAGCCACAGAATTCTGCCTGGAAACTTTGATATGTCTTTATCAATTAGACACACTCAAAACATTCGTAATCATTGTGAACAGATTAAAACTACAACGCATATTGCGCACATGTGCACACCAAATCTCAAGGCTATGATTTTCAAAGGGTTTTTTGAAAGGTGATCAAAGGTGATTTTCAATGGGTTAAAAACAAGTTAAAGAAAACTGCTGTTCAATTAAAAAAATAAAATAAAAATACGTCCTATAACAGAATCACAGACAAGTCACCACATCCACAGAAGATTACTTTACACATTTAAAAGACTTGTGCTTGGTTGAGGAAAGGTTTCTACCCTGTAAAATATGTATCCGTCAACTTGAAATATGCTTCAAGTAGAATCATCTAAGTAACTGGTTTCATTTTAGTCAAAAACTGAACTTTATTTACAAGCTATTTTCAGAAAGATTTTTTTTTAAAACCAACAACTCCACATATGTTATATTAAAAAACTGTGTGCAATATCCATGCCATTACTTATTAAACAAGATGTCATTAAACAGATGTTTTCAATCCAAAGTGACTGTAAGTGCATGTAGTCCCTGAAAACGCATTTATACTTTTTGCATAAATTTTGAATACATTTATGTATTTTGTGTTTATTTTAAAAAATGCCACGTTTAACTCTAATAACACTCCATGTAATTCCTAATCATAACACATGATAATTGTTTCACACATTTTCACAATTTCTTTTTACATTTCTAACACTAAGTAAAGTATTAAGACAATGCCATAAATACGATGTATCAATATCTGTGTAATACTCACATCTCTGACCGTGGCGTCTGCCTTTATGTCCTGTTCTTCTGTACATTTCCATCAATTTGTGCTAACTATATTTTGAGGATCAAATGATTTCTTTCTCTTGAACTCACTTCACTCTAGTGTCACTGTGAGAGACTGACTGAAGTGAATTTAGCATACAGGCACGCACCATTCCAGACTGTACCATTCACAAAGCAACGGGGGTGTTTAATGTGTAGCAATTGATTGATATTTTCTATTTCTATAGAATATTCTAAACTCACATTCATTGGCATTCAGGAATAAACAAACATAGAAAAAATGCATGATATGTGTAAACGCATGTGTGTGTGTGTGTGTGTGCGCACGTGCATGAGTGTGTGTGTGTATACATGAATGGTCTTGGATCATATTAGATCAAACTTCAAAAGCAAAGCATCCCACAGTTGCTGTCATTCAGCTGAAAATCTTTAATATAGATGGTAGTTATTGACATTTTACCCAGAGGCTATTCACACACGAATATGCTTTTCCTTTTGAATTAAAGACAGACTCTGAAATGAAAGACAGTGAGATGCCTTTACATCTGTCAGAAAAGTTTCAGCCCGCTGAGAAACAGAAAGACTAATTACAGTGACACGAGTGAACACACATTCCCTTTTGTTGTGTTGACATCTTGAAAAAGCTTTTTTATTTAAGACATGCTAAAAGAACTGAATTGAGGCCAATTTTGGTTGATTTTAGCTCCTGTTTCTGGCTCATACATATTTTGAAAAATACGTACATCATTTAAAACATTGATTTTTTTATGTTTGACGGTTAATACATACAACTAAAACAAATATCCAGTTTTTAGCAAGATGTTATTTTAGAAGTCGTATGGGGAGCATTTTACAGCTTCTGATATAGCTGTAGCATAGCTCACACAGTAAGCAGCTGTATGTCTTTGTCTGCCTTCCTTAAAAATTGCCACTAGCCATAAATGACTGGTGCTTGTTTATCGCCATCTAGTGGTTGACGTTTTTGTTACAACTGTATATGTTTGCAGAAATACTGCATATTGCGCAGTCGCTTATCATTAAAAGGACAATAAATTGCATTAATTTAATATACAAAGGCTTTATTTTCCACTGCACCAGTTGATAATCTGCACTTCCTACTGCTAACAGAGGGGGGCAATAAAACATTGCGAATGACATCTGCTGCCCGGCTCAACAAATTACAATAACTGTTTATACCCAATAACTATTTAATCCATATAAAAGTCTGTCTGATTATTCTGAACCATGTTTAAGGACATACCTGTGACATATTTATGACATTTTCAAGGATCCCATGTTACCAGAAACAAATATTAAAATATGCATTTCATATAATTTTATATAGAGACAAATGATAAATAAACAGCAAAGTAAACACACTATTGTTACCCAGCACAGGCATGTATAGTTATAGTTCTCCTCAAAAGAAAGCACCGCAGGTCTATAAACCCTCTCATATTCAGTTATGATAATAACACTGATGAAGCCATTATCATATTCACACCTCGCATTGTCATCGGTGCGCAAAATACGAGTAATAAATACTCCCGTCCTCATCGAGACTATTCGGCTGGATCTGTAATAAGCAATAACTTCACATAATAACTCTCACCCAACTTCATGCAGAAGATTGACAACGGTCTGTGCAACAGAGATGTTTGGACAACACTGAGCCACAGTCGCCCGATGACTTAAAATCATTCAAGCGTTAAAACGATTCTTACCAAACGACATCTCAGCACATTAAGCATCGCGCATTCATCTAACGCTGGACTTTCATAGGTAATCTAAACAACTGCCTGCCAAACACATTTATATGTTGATATAAACAACGGGGGTGTTTCTATGTGGGTTGCCTTAAGATGTCAGGGTTAACTTTACTATTACGCTTGATGGCTATAGCTGCATCGCTCCCTGTATTTACTATGCCATAAGAAAAGTCAGTGCTCACTGAAGATGTTTTTTATGTTTCGTTTTATGAACATTTAAGCCAAGCCAACATAATAAAAAGTGCACTTATTCAGTCTTCTAAAAAAAACTTTATTTAAACAAAACACGTTTTAATTAATAAAAGTTTTTGCTGTTTATATGTCCAGTTTATTGCTGGGCTTTTTTTTACAGCTTATTTACAGCTGGAGCTAAGAAGCTAGAATTTAGCTTTAAGTTTCATTGTTGGTTTCACATTAAAACATGTTACTAAACAGTGTTGTATTAACATTAGACCATTAACATTAAACCATTTCTTCCTACTATGGAGAGAATTAGGGGTGGGTCTTACTGAAAGGGACCAATCCTGTAGCAGCCTCCCCAGAATATAAACCAATCAGAAGCAGGGTAGTCAAAATGTTAAGGAACATTATTTTCAGAAGTTACACAATATGAAATATTGGTTCCTTGTTGTGTCTCTTAAACCTGCATAGTTGAAAACAGCTGAAGAGACTTGCAATGTCAAGGACACAATATTTTTCAAAATAGAGAAGTTAAATGTCTAAAAATAACACAAATACACAAAAATAACAAAACCTTAAGATACACAACACTCATGTAGAACATCTAACAAAAGTGAACTGGTGCTCCGCTGAAGCCACAACAATGACGACAAGAGTTTTATTTTTAATGCAAAATGATAGATATTTATCAGGTAACCATGGGAACTGCTGTGACCTAAGATCATCTGCGTTTGCACCGGCAGCTCTCCTCCTTCCTTTTCTCTATTTGCTCACGCTCTCTTTCTTTTCACAGTTCTCTTCATCATTGTCATTTAAAGTGTTGCCGCCTTTTTCAATTAATGTGATAAATGAACAAAAGAACATTTTCACTCACCCAAGGTCTGTCCAGCAAGCACTCTGGAATTCTCTCCAGCCACGGCCGAGCGAGCGTTCCTCTCGCTGGCATACTGAACGAAAGCGAAGCCCTTGTGCACGGAGCAGCCCGTGATCTTTCCATATTTTGCAAAAATGAGCTCGATGTCAGTTTTCTTCACCACGGTGGTGTTGAGATTACCAATAAACACCCTGGAGTTCAGCGAGCGCGGATCTGTCTTGTTTGTAATGTTGCTGGTTGGGGTTTTTCCAGTCATCCTTATTTCAGGATGTCCTGAAACAGACACACAGTTTAAACACAAATATTAAAGGTTCTCAATTTACTCTCTGATGAGAATTAGTTTACATTTATTTATTCATATAGTAGCTTGAGTAAAACACAGATCAGTTGTAATTTTTAAAAAAATTATTCATCACATAACAAGGGCCAGTAAATAATATCAGATTCTCATTTTTTTGATGACCAATTCTTAATCCTATATAATCTATATAGGGTTTTATATAGGACCAGTTCAAGCCTATATGGATCCAGCACGAATACAATTCTCTACTGAATATGATGTTTTCTTTTTTTTCTGCTTTGTTCACAGGAAAAGTATTTAAAAACACACTAAAATACAAGTATATGCTGACACAGTCAAATATAACCTATTGGTGAAGTAGTTATTCCATAGAGTTTTAAACAGAGACTCATTTAATACATTATATTATCCTGAGTAAACTCTATGGTTAGAGACACAGGGAACATAAAAGTTTATAACCAATAAAATCAAGTTATTTTCAGGTACTTATTCCACTCGTTCACATCCTGCTTTCTAACCATGACCAACACACAAATAATAATACTGAACACACACGCTAACACACACGAAATTGCTAATATTACCTAATTCCTAAAATGAAATGGTTATCATAACATGGATATTTTGCTGAGCATGGCTTTACTTCCTATATGTGCAGACTATATGTAAGGCTATATATATAAAACAGACAATATGTAAGATTATATATATAAAAAACAGACTATATGTAAGACTATATATAAACAGACTATATATAAGGCTGGCCGTATAGAAGCATAAGTTAACACCAGAAACAACAGCAGTCAGGAGGAGCTGTGAAGAGCCCTACAGAGTGTGAGAACTCTGAGAGGTGTGAAGAAGCTGAGAAGACATTCACCCTCCAAACGTTTAAAATATGAGGCTTCTGTCTTTCCCTGCAAGTGACACTGAAGTGTTTTATCAGGATTCCCACCTGCCTGGCTTGATTTAGCTGTATGCAAATACTGTCACCTGTAGTATGAGAAACTCCTTCACATTTCTTGGACTTAACTACTGCATATATGGCAAGCAAGCAAAAACTGAAAATGTAGCTATACAAAGGAAAAAAAAAACAGGAGAATTTGTTCTGACATCAAGGAAACACTCGAATCTCAGTCAGTCAATATATCTTTAAGCCCTAAGCTTGACCATGGTTTGACTATTTCTCAAGACTGCAGCAACCTTTTGTTCTTACACACAATTAAATGCTTAGGTAAACATTTACTTGCTGTTTTAAGTCAAACAGGTACAGCATTCTGCCTTGAACACAACATTGACGGTGATATTCATTTAACACACACACACACAGAACGTCTGAATAGAAGATCATCAGACTGACACAGAATCCATCTCATCTCTGAGACAGTCAGTCAATCCCTCTGACTGATCCTCAGCAACACCAGCATCCTGCACTCAATACACACCAGCGTTTCTTCAGAATCACTGACGCATGAAAACCTTTCACTTCCTTGTGTTAACAATAACCTCTCCTCATTCTCTCAGGTCGACAGGCACGCCAGAGCTCTGGTATTGTGACTTGACGTTACATTTCTATTGCCTTTCAAACCCCATCACTTTTCCAGTTCCTTTGAGCCCATGTACATTCTATTATTCTGTTATGAGTCACACTGCGTACAGAACTTCAAGAACTTCTTTTCTTGATCAGAACCAAATGTGCATTAATGCATTGACTTTAGAAAATCACTTACGATTTTTCATCTGGTAAAAAATTCATGCAGCCATGTGTAAGTGGGTCACCAGGAGGTGACTAATTAGCTGCTACTACAATAAGCTTAAGTTGACTTGACATGTACAAATGCATTGCATATAAGAGACAATACAGGGACAACTTTAGGTTGATTTCCATTTTCAGTAGAGATGATGCCATCTTGCTGGAACAAAGCCAAAAACATCTTTCTAAGGTTCAGACTTACTTGTATCATCACAAACAGCTATAAAATGCATTGATTCTAAAGATGAGACAAACAGGAGAAAACTATTCTGCCCACACAGAATGAGATGCTGTTTATGTTATCAGGAATAACCGTGTAAGTCTGTATAAAGCGTTTTGTTTAACACTCAAATATTTTTGCATGTATCAAAAACCGCAGAGAACAAGTTTGCGTATGATGCCAGAGAGCTCTCCAAAACAAGCTTTTCAAAATAAGATGCCAGATTTAATTACTGTTAAACGGATTGTGTCCTGTCAATATTATTATCAGAGTACTTGGTGACAGACGATTAAATAAAGCCCAAAGTCAATGAGATCTGAGAATAATGATGACATAAACCAACTTTATCGTACTTTTTGTTCTCAGTCTACAGTGAATCTTTAAATAGACCAAAAAGAATGAATGCACAATAAAACATTCTGAAGGCAAGACAGTAAAGTGGCTTCAGTGTGACGCTTACTGTAATAGACTGTGTTTTTGAAATAAAATGACAAAATGGGTTGATTTACAATATTGTCCTCCACTTACATCTTTTTGTACAATTAAACCAGAGAAAGTAATAGAAAATTGCACAATTTTGCAGGAATCGGACATGTCCTGCATTGGAGTTCAATGCATTTCTGTCTAAATAGTTTTAGTTGCATTTTTTGAATACAATTTGAGGTTGTGATTTTTAAGGTCTTTAACCCGTGTGGTGGATGGTAAAAATAGAAAAACGGACCCGCCTTGATTAAACCTCTTAAATAAGAAGCTACATTTAATTTCAATCCTTAAATCTGTTTTGCATGAAGAAACAACCTCATCATTCATCACAAAATGGTCATGGGCCTTTTTTGACCCTTAAGACAATACAAGGGTTAAATAAAAAATTGACATAAAAATTGTACGAGACAATTACACGAGCCATTTAAATATATAAAGAAAGATACTTTTGTCTCCAAAAGTTTTATTCAATTGGGTTCACAGTAAGTGACATTTCAGTTCTGAAGAAGACGACTCAGGAATTCTGTCCAGGTATCACATGCTTGATACTCCGGTCCCTTCTAGAATTCCCAATGAGAGATAAGCTTTACTTGGGGAAAGGATATTTCACGGCTGGCTTCCCCCACCTGCCTCTTGACTGACACTGTCTGAATAGCAAATCTTTCTTTTTTCGGAATAACATACATTTTCCTCACTATCGTTCTGAACCTAAAAGAACAGTATTGATTAAAGACAATTGTTTTGCAGGACAAAAGTGAGCAGATATAGGCAGATTTGTGTCTTTCAGGCCTTTGTGACTTTACTTGAACAAAAGAAAGGTAAGACTGATGACAAGAAAACTTGCATCTGGCCAAATAACTTTCAAGGATTACGTCTGTCAACAAGTCACGTGATTAAAGACTCATTTAGTCACGCTTTACTAAAGCCACATACATGTCAACATGCTTTTCGCTCTTATTATCTTATTATTATTATTATTATTATTAAAACAATAATTTCCAAGTGGTAACAGTGTTAATAAACCGGACATTTTTGGAAAAACAATTAAATAACCACATTATTAAAAAGTCATGATGCGATTTATGAAAACTAAAATGAGGACACGTGAAGAAAACATTGTTGTATCCTCAGAAATTATTTAATTAAAATCATTTATAATATGATATAGCCCACGTCTATAAACTATATATATAATAAAACACAATACAGTTAAACACAGATTGTCAAATAAAACGATCACGATGCAAATGTTCAACTTTAAAAGCAACTGTATGAATAGTTTTATATACGACGTCAACGTTACCTGGGCTGTATCTAAAAAAGTACCACAGCAAGTCTGAAAACTATTTTTAAAACTGGCATCCAAATGCGCGACGTTTTAACACAGCGGAGGTGGAGAAACTAAGAGAAAACAGCATTTGCTCAGATCAGAAAGACACCAGGTTATATAGAGACGCTACTCACCAGTCAAACAGTCTGAGCATCAAACGAGATGACGAGCAAGTGCTGAGTGCTTGAGTCGAGATCGCTCAAATCTCAGCCTCCGACTGCATCATGTGACAGGAGACCGCCTGCTGTATCAACCACGTTATTTCTGCAATAACAGACTGCATATGATCATTTCTGCTTATCTTCAATCTACTCTATATAAATGTCAACTGTTAAATCATTTAATGCATCACAAAATCTGTCATGTATTAATAGATATAATTTATTTGTATTATTTGACATAATTCTTCCTTTTGGGTGTCAATGAAAGCAGATTTTAATATAAAAGGACCAATGGATTCAACATGTGAGGAATCAAAAACCATCATGTGGAATTTACCGACCTTACTGACGTAATCAGACATCACCAGGTCAACAAATCCTGTGTTATTTGTTCTCTCTTTTATAAATCTATCCATGAAGTCTTTTGACTTTCTTTTCATGACTTTTTTCTGTGATGCTTGGATTCTTTCATTTTTAATTCACATAATAAAAATCTGAAGCAAGCCTGAATTGTGAAAACAGAGTCAAAAATTCTGAGTGTTAGCTTCCTAATTTTAGGTCTTTGATTCAAAACTACAAACTACATGTGATTCAGTCTAACTTTTATAGAACCTAGAACAGCAACAGGACCACAACCTTATCTTAAATTGAATCTCTGAGAATAACCTGAAACGTACCAGACGACTCCTTCTGAACCGACAGTTCAAAATGTTCCTCAGGGATTGTCAGGCTTGCCCTTTTAAATCTTGATTGTTGCTCTGTGCCATCACATGCCTCAGCGCCTGCATGAGGAAGCTGATGTTCCGGCACCGCAGCTCTGACAATCTCACCATGTGCAAAAATTAAGTGCTTTAGCTATAAATAAACATGTATGTTTGGTGTTTATTGGTGAAACAGACACACTTAAATGTATGGCTGCAATAAAGCCATTTTGATATTTCCTCCAGCAGGATTTCCTGGCAAAGACACATTTTCTAATTTGAATACAGTCATTAATGTAAGTGTTTGACAGAGAAACTTCATGTCAGCCAGGAAGGTGTAAAACTGTGTAAGTGGCTTCTTTCATTCTGGTGAGGGAAACCTTAAACACATTAGCCAACTTCAACTGGACAGTTTTACCTCTGAAGATAAATATGTTCTTTAGGTTGTTTAAAGGTGGTTGCAACATCACTTCTTAAGATCACTGTTAATCTGAAATTTTGATGTAGTTTGAATCAAACAAAGGTTTTGTTTATCAAATGTTTAAGAGCACCACCAGCAACTGTAGAACATGTTGACATTTAATTCCAAATCTTGTGAATGTAAAACATTAAATTAAAAAATTATGAATGTTCTTACAGTAAGTCTTACTCAAGCTATCCAGTTGTATCACACTTGTCACAAGTGTGTGAACCATTGTGGAGTATTGATACAGGAAGTAGTGTGAAAGACACAACATGCAGGTGTGAGTGATTCTGATCAGGTGATAGCGCCCTCTCATGGATGGGGTTGGAAGCAACCATTTTCTAGAGCAGCTATTTATTGAACTTGCAACACTATGAAACAGTGTCATTATTCTGTCCTTTATAAAAATGTGTTTTTATACATACAATACATTTATTTCTTAAAATATTTGTGAATGGATTTCATTTTACCATTTGTACATCATGTGTCATCAAAAGAATTAAAATCTCCAGTCATGCAATTTTTTTAAAGTATTTTTTGAGAATGTTTTGAGAACAAACTCATTGACAGTGACTGCATAATAATGAAAGACACCACAGAACTGCTGAATATAGCACACAAAACTATACTGCTAATTTCTGTTTGCTTATGCAGAGGACATATTTATCCTCATTACCATTCAGAGGCCCTTTCTCATCCTCTTAATGACATTCAGCTGGTCCCTCAGGTACACAGACCATGGAGAGGTGCAGTCAGCACAAACCAGCCTCATGCTGACTGAGACATTAAGCCCTGAGTCTTATAGCCTTTGCTATATCCCTCTTCAAAGCCAACATAGGCCCAATTAGAATGAAAGACACAAGCCACAGCAGGCATGCAAATGTTATGAAGATATTAAATGCTGAGTTTGCACTTCGGCAACAGCCCAAAAAGTTACCTGCCAGTGTAGTGTCCCTACAGAAGTCCAAAAAAATCCCAAAAAATTTCATATTAAAAGTGCTTTTTTGTTGTTTTTGTTTAAAGGCCAGTAAAACATACAGACATGAAGAAGCAGAGAACGAGATCAGGAAAAGACCTCAAGCCAGGACTTAAACCCAGGTCATCCATGACATCACAGCCCCACAAGGCTGTTCCTCTAACCAGCAGTTTTCATTTTACAAGTCAACACTGACATGTCCCCTGAGGACATGTGCTCTCACACTCACAGTTAATGTGTATTTTAACAAGTTTACTGTCCATCTAACCACAGTTTCACTATGTGAGCATGTACAAAAATACACATATTTCACAACAGACTGAGGATCTTCTGGTCAAACACTGTAATGGTGATTTATATAAGGTACAGAACAGTAAACAGACTGTTTCCACTTCACTGTGATTGAATGATTTTGGGTGGAGCCAATGATGCCATGATCATTTTATGGGTTAATGCATATGCAAAAACATTCTAATTTCATGTCATTTATTTTATTTATTCTGGATTGGGAAAACAAAGTATAAAGGCAAAGGGAACTGTGGGAGACATTATTTAGGAATTACATTACATTCATATATGAATCACATTTAAAAAAATACAAGATACAAAGAAAAAGTTAACCAGTCATATTCAAGTACCCTAACCATACAATATATAATACATAAATAGATTCACATTACAATTAATATAACCCAAAAATCTAATTTATCCCAGAAGTTTTCTAAAAAGACTTATAACAGACAGAATGAATTTATATTTCTAGAGTTTAAACTCAGCAATACAGAAAATATTCTTGAAGGACCCTGAAAAGCTTCTCCTGCACCGATCTGCACTTCAGTTTAGTCTTAGCAACTTTGTGTTTTAATGTTATATGTTCTCATCTAGTTTGTACTGGAGGCTGTTTGCTCTTTATTTTTTATAGCCACCCATATATCCTCTCAAAAAGTCCTCAAAACGTGGAGCCACATGTTTAAGGTTTCCATGATCTTGTTCCTGCTTGGCTGGCTCATCTTTATGTTCTTCAGCTGCAGGTTCTGCCCTGCGCAGGCGGCAGTTGTAGTCAATTTCGGGGTCGCAGTCAGGGTGGGGTTCGATGATGCCATCTTTGGCTGCTTCTGCTCCAGTGGATGGCTGAGGGGCAAACTTACCACAGTTGGGGTCATAAGGGTGACAGTTTAATCCAGAACTGGCCCTCAGGTCCTGGTTCTCCACTGGAGTGCAGTCTTTATCGTAGAACACGTAACAGTCATAACCTTCTTTGGTCTTCCCACGAATGCCCAATCTGTAACGGGACTGATACTCAGGGAGGAGTGGAGGCGGTCTCATGACAGCAGCGGTTCCGCCCATCAGACAGTAAGGATCATAGCGAGGGTCGCAGGCCAGATTGAGTGGCGTGGGTTCATCTTTTGGCAGATACTCCAAGACGGGCTTAGTGAGTCCAGCTAGCTTAGCAGCTGAAAGGGGGTTGCAGCCCTCTTCAAATAATGGGTTGCAAAACTTCTCTTTGGGGGCCTCAGCGGTTTGGGCTGCAGGTGCAGCTACATTGGCGACGCAGAGGGGGTCAGTGGTGGGGTTACATGCGGGATATAGATGATACAGGCCTGAAGGTGCTCTGGCTACAAGCCTGGGCTGGCAGTAGGGGTCTTTGGTAGGATCACAACCGAGGTGAGCATAAGATGGCAGAGGGCCCAGAGAAGGCCTGTAGCCATAAGCAGCACGCAGATGGTACTGCAGGCACTCAGTGTCTGATGGGTCGCAGATACGCAATAGCTCCGCCCTCTTCTCGGCTGACAGGAAAGGCTCCAGGACTGGACCATAGTAGTAGCGGCCTGCAGGAGTTCTCAGCGGTAAGGGGAGCACAGGGCTCAAGACTGGAGCTGGGGCTGAAGGCACTTCTTCTACAGTCTTTGGTTTAACAGCATAAATGCAGTAAGGGTCGAGATACGGATTGCACACTGTCACAGCAGCTTGCTTTATAGGTAAAGGCATGACAAGCTTAGCTTTGGGTTTGCTGGTGGATTCTGCAATGCAGTCTGGATCGTCTGAGTTGGCACAGGCTTTGTAAATTTCGCTCAGGTGAGTGAGGTAATGGTTGTAGGACCGGCCCTCTTCTACCCTGTGCTTGTTCTGCAGGTAAGCGAGGTACATGCGATCCATGCCCTCCACCTGATGATTATATCAGGGAATAAAGAACAGCAGAATTTGTGAGGGATGTAACATGTGTTTCATC
>JBAJNP010005130.1:0-30260 GCA_036877545.1 Yasuhikotakia modesta
AAGAGAATTATCCCTCACTGCTTGTGAAACACGAACATCATGTACCTTCAGTCTGTGGAGTGCTTAGATGATTTCAGTATTTACTGATGTCTGATGGTTCACTGCTGTTCAGTCCTGTTTTTCCCTCTTTCTTTGAGTTTCTCAAGAGGACTTTGACCCAGTCAAGTATGTAGTTGTCCATGAACACAGAAGTGTGTTGGGCTTTCTCTCCCTCTTTTAGCTCTCTCTCTCTCTCTCTCTCTCTTTTTTTCTTTGTCTCATACATGCACAATTAACACTTAAACAATGAAGGTTTTGTTGAGTTCAACTGCCAGCCAAAGGTTTCAGTATGTGTTGTTTTCTTGCATGGATAATTTGTCCATTAGTAAAGTTTTTTTATAAAGTGATGTCACTCACTTAGCTCTGTGTGTTTATGTGTGTATCTTAGATAGTGTTTTAACCCTGTAGCACTCTAGTTACCTCTGTTTTTATGGAGCATTTAACAGAGTCCTGAGGGAGTGGTATTTGTTTGACACTGGTTGCTTAGGGCAGTCCCTTAATACTACAACAGATGAATCTTAATAAAACCTGCTGAAGTTAATAGAGCGCATTATTCAGCCTTGTGAAATTACTCAAGCAAAGGCTATAATGGTTGTGTAGTATATTAACAAACATAGTTTATGAAAGGTGCAAGACAAGGACTTTTTTCTATTACCAGCATGGCATATGCATGCTTTACTGAATGACAGTTGCTTGTGAATTGCTCTTCTTTGCCCAGGTTAGACTGTATAGTGAATTTACATTTAATTACTTGGTTGATTCGTTCTAGGTTTATTATTGCCAAGATTCAAACCCAGCCCTCAACTTAGTTAGCAGCCTAGCCTGCAGTCCGGCTGAGGCCCAGCCTTGTTCACCCCACAGTATCAGGCAGTATCTACCCATGTGTTATTAAATGAGTTACAGGTTTGGGTTTTTTGTGTGTGAAAGTGCATAGCTGCATGCGCTGTCTGGCTTCGCTATTGACTCTATTTCTTATGTTTCTACACCCCACTTTGAAAAGTTTAAGACACTGTTGCATTAAAGGCTTTTCACTTCCACCCTCTGTGCTTAAAGTGTGTGTGTGTGTCTGAGCAAATTGTATCCCAGGCTGAACTAATTGGCTCTTGCTGTGATACCAATCGGTCTGATAAACCAGACAAGGTGTATTGTCAAGGCATTAGAGAGAAGAGACTTGCCATAGCAATCAGATTAATGGGCCTTATTCTCCACAGTCTCTCTGCACACACACAAACCTTTTGGCCCAGTTATCAAACGCCCCTAGAACACGGGGCCCCCATTGTTCCTTCATCTGCTCTGAGCTTTTGAAACTGTCATGTCTGTGTGTGCAGCTCTTTGAAATTCATGCTTTGATGCCACATGCAGCGTCAGCAAACCACATTTTACATTTGAAGAGTGATGATGGATGTCGGTGTCGGTTATAGACAGTTATGCACAAACACTGGGGTCAGGCAACAGTTGGATACCTCAGTTCAGTCATTGTTGCAAAAAACGATGGGAAAGTGCAATTTGCATCCGCTTAAATTTGTCTTTGTGCAACAGCCCGTGACTAGGTAAAGGCTACCCTTGTTCCTAAATAACAGTGACAACTCAATTACAGTGCCCTGGAATACCTCTGTGAGAGAAAATCAGGTGCCTGTTTTAAAATACCAACAGTATATCTGCTGTATATAATGTTGACAGACTATGACTTTCAGTTGTGCTTAAAACTCTAAGGGGGGTGTGCACACTGAACAAGACCTTTGCTCGGAAAGACCTAGACAAAGGCCAATAAAACAGCACAGTTTTAAACTCATGAAACAGCCAAACATGACTGTCTCATGCATTCAAACATAGACTCACTACTGAAAAATGCAGCAGCTGGAAATTAGCACATCTGTTGTAAGCAGGACTGGTTTCACTAGATTTCACGTGACTGGAAAAAGATTTGATGATTATAACTTTCAAAAGAATAACTTTGATACGGCTAGTCTTGTCTATTAAACTGCTATCTGAAACCAATCACGTCAACCAGGAGAACTAGTCTTGATACTCATATGTTTTTGTCTGAGGGGTCAGAGGGTTCCCTTCTGCTTCTCTCATCTGCTCAGACACTTTTCAGGAAGTTCACAGAATTATTGAAGACACAAAGTAAACTGACCTGCAGTAAATCCAATGAAGGCTTTTGTCACAGAAACCTACTGAGATGTTTCAATAGGCTGTATGTTTTTGAGAAGCTGAATATATCACACCAGGTTGTGTCATGTTTTTGTTGGCCCCCCTCAACCAGACTGCTTGTGAGACCTGTGAGACTTGTTTTTTTTCCTACATCTTGTTGCTATGTTTTTAACTATTAAAAAGTACCTCAGTGAATGCTTTTGAATCTATTTGAATCTTTGTTCAATATGAGGGTTCTTTTAAAATGTACAATACATTATTGTTTTGTGTTGTGTTGCGGTGTGTTATGTATGCATTTTATTATTATTTTATTATTAACAGACCGCTAAAACTATTTTTTGTTTGTTATTATAACATACTTGATATGAAAACGGAAATATAAGCGGCTCTCACACAAGCATTCTTTTACAACATCACAACACGTTCTTCACATGAAGATAAATTAAACCCTCATTCAGGTTTGAGACAAATGAAACACTTGCGAGTCAGCGATCACACCCACGCCTCCACATAACCGGACCACACAGGGAGGAGTTTACTGCCTGTCTGGAGTATCAGACTGCAACATAACAACACGCCAAACCCAAGCTTCTCATTCACTAAGTCTATAGCAGTGTTAGATATCACACCGGACGAGGAAGACTGCTGCACCTCCCGTCTACCTGTTTGTTTGTGGAATGAAAACATCTGTTACCTCTGTGAAACCTGGATGTTAATCTCCCTTTCCCCACTGAATTGGATAATTGCATTCCGCACGGCCTCTTCTGGCCCAGGTTCAACTGTGTTTGGACTTTTTGGGGGTCTGGTTTGAAGAAATTAAATGACACCAGACGGGAGCCAGACACGTGCTCTGCAGACGACTCTCCCATGATGCCTCGTTTGCCCTTCAAAGTGGGCAGCACCCACATCTGGGCTGGATTAGAAGGCATGCTGTGAAAGGATGGAACAAAATTATAAATCACAAATATGTCCTACATTACAATAGCTTCAGTTTGGACACTTTTGTGGGAGGTGGATTTGAAGGGGGAGGGAGGTGGGGCCAAGACGCCAGATGTACCAACATCAAATACTTCTGAGAACAATGCAGAGCGGGTCATTGCTGACTCCACCATGTTCAGTGGATGGGAATCTGTTGAGGTGCAGCATATGAGTACAGCTGGAGCGGGACGCCATATAAGACTGACTGAACACTGACCTCAGAGTTCAAGATTTTTCCCCCATTGGCTATTTTTGGTCTTAGCACTTCAAGAATTCCTGTGACTTGTTTTTTTGTAACCATTGCTACTTTTTAATCACAGTTGCACAAGTATTGCAGTGAGGTATCAGATGTTCCCAGAAAGTTCTTACATTAATATTAAATATTAGAATGATACAGTATTCATATTACAGTGTTGTTGGGAAACATGAAAGTCTCAGAATTAGCCTGTTCACAATCCATGATGGCATTGAAGTTTTAAACCTTGTTTAATTTAGAACAAGGGTGTTAAATGTTTGTTATAAGTTTGTTTTGAGTTTGGTTTAAACGGGGCCAGAGGCAGATTAGGGCCTTGCTGTGGTCAGCTGTTTCTGCACTAATGGCTGGTTGTGGTGGGTCTGTTTCTCGTCTGGTGGTAAGCAGTCATAGTGTTTTGGTTTGTGTGGTTTTCAGCAGAACAGGAAAGCATTATAAATCATAAGAATAGACAATGAAAGGTTTACAAAAGTAAAAGTTATTCTTTTGTGTTATAGCAGAAATGTGCATTTACAGCATGTATGCTAGGCTGTGGCTCTATTTGAGCTGCTAATGCCAAATTAACAAACCAGTAGTTTATTAGTTAACTATGTAAAGACTTTGAGTTGAGTTATGTCTGTTGCATAAAGCTGTAGGCACACTAGACTCTCAGCATTGAAACTGAATATGGGTAACAACCAGATGATAGATCCATACTTTGTGGATCCTCATAAAACCTGTTACCCTAAATGTTTACCCTTGCTGATGTACAGTAGCATCTGTCAGGAGAAAGTTCCTCCCATGTGTCCCATGTGTGGCTCCTCCCTGATGCTCCATAAATCAGGGTCACTGCTGCCTGATGGGGTGATAAGCTCTGAAACTCGGCCCTCTTCCACCAGTATAGAGTGACACAGTCACCCAGCTATTGCTTGGCACCTTCAGAGATGCTGCTGTCCAGACTCAAGCAGGACAGATGGTGCCTGACGTCATTTTGACTTGAAGGTCCCGATTTTACTGTGCTGGGATACTAATCAAACCTTCATGTTGTAATGTTTTGGCAGGGTTGGCTGTCTGCTATACATTGACTGGTGGAAATAAAGCATATGAAAAACGCTTGTGTACAGCGTGGCGCTTCTGAAAGCTGTTGCCAGTAGAGCAGAATGAAGCCAAGATGCCATTAGTGCAAGAATGTGTCATTTCTGTGGCAGATGCTGCATCTCCCATTATCACCTCAGTGATGTGAATTATATCCATGTGAGACTTTTGGGAAAAGAATTAAGCAGCAAATATATGGACAGAGCTTTTCCATAGGGTTCGTAGGGTTTTTATTTTTTAAATATTTACAATTCTTGACCCTCAGAGATAAAGTGGATGTCTTTTTTTTACGTTAAGGCTTCTGTACACAAATAAACACTGTTATGATTGGTCATTTTTACATTTATGCTTTTGGAACACAGTTTCATTCAGTTCAACTTTATGTAAAGTGGCCTTGTGTAGTCACTGAGATTTGAATCTGTTATTTTGCATTTTTCAGAAACACTTCAGTCACAGGTTATATACACTAGCATTGTATACACTAGCACAGGTTATATACAGTTTTTGACTTTAACATTGGCAGGTTATTTTGTTATCGTTCGTTTTCATATGTTAATTTTTACAAAAAGCTGCATTTTTTGCATCTGAGGCTACATTGATTGAAAGTGATTGTGCAATGATTCTGTCAAGCTCCAAAAATGACAAAAAACATAACACACCTTACACTAATGCACTTCAATGGCTGCAAGTTTTTTTACACTGTTTTTGTCAGCACAGTTGTTCATTTGGGTTGTTCAAAATTTACTTAATGTACTTGCAATTTCTTAAATATAGAGCGTTTGCAGAGGACCTTGAGTTTCAGACTGAGTGAAATGGTTTCTCAGTCGGGCGGCTGTGGCAGGTGTGTAATTCATTTCACACTGTCACAAACACCAACATAACATTTTGTCGGCCTCTGTGTGCTTATTTAACGGCCCAAAAACGTGTGCAAAAATGGGGTCTGTCAAAATTGGTTACCACATGAAACCATAACAGGCTATAAATGCTGTGTGAGGTGAGGTAGAGACGTCATTGTTGTTATGGCTCACCCCATTTCTCCACTAACATTGACTGATTAAGTTTGGTGAGCACTTAGCCTGTTAAGTTCTGGTTTGTGCATTCCTTCAAGGACCCCATTTAGTGCTTCAAGAACTTAAATTAAAAGTGATGAAGATAAATGTTGGAAGAAGCACATGAATGCTACTGTGTTGTCAAAACAAGTCGTCTATTAACTTAGACACCCTGCTTCCGCCCTTTATAATGCTTTTTATAAGTGGTGGGAGGTAAAAGCTTTAGATCTTTTACCATTTTGGTGTTGCTCTTGAAGTTTTAACTGATTTGTGTTCTAGCTGTCAGGGAAATTTTGTTCTATTGTTGTTGTTAAAATGGCTCTTCTTATGACTGTCGCGGTAACTTTTTTGTCAGTGAAAAAGGGGACAGGAAATCAGGGGGGTAGAGCAGAGAACTGGAAATTGAACCCACATTTCCCACATGAGCACCACAGCTCTATAGTGTGGTTTTCCTAGTCTTTAACAAAGTTTTAAGTTTCATACTACAACTGTTTTTTCATGTCCTTGTCACATTTTTTCAATGCGATCAGCAATTGTAGCAGTTAAGCTTTCTCTGGTCTTGCAGTCACTTTAATTTCAGTTTGGTGTCAATACAAACCAATCCAGATTTATCCTTTACGCTAGTAAGCGCTAGCAAACAGTACCAGCAGTCTTAGTGATTTTCCACAGAATTTACCACATTAAAAAAACACCTTTAGGAATGCACAGAAGTGGATGCACATAGTTCACCCTTATGTGTCACGTTGCTGAGTGCCTTACTTACACAGAGCAGTAAAATGAGATTATTTACCCTCTTAAAAGAGATGGCGTACAGGGCCTGTAGACATAAATGGAGTCTCAGATAACTGAGAGCTACTTGATCAGATTGTCAGATTTAACAGCCTGTCACTCTAATGCACGTCTTTCACACATAAAAGGGAAACTCAGAGTTTAAACAGCTAGACATCTAAAGTCTAGACATGAAAGAATGGGAAATTGACCTGTAGAGCGATCTAAACTGTCTCTGTAGAGCGATCTAAATGGGTCACTTTTGAGACTCTATAATGGCTTTGGTGCTGCTGATGTAAGCTGTAGGCAGTGAGGTAGCTCACTAGGTTTTGGAACAGAGCTATAGAGTTTATGGAAAATAAAGGAAAATGTTTAATACATAACTAGTCCTATGTCAGACAAGTAATCCTCTTATAAAAGCAGTAATCAAGTTCTGCTTCTCACGCAATTTTTATGTCACTTTAATGAATGGCAGCGTACAGTAGGTCTGTGTGTTAGTTATGAAACAGAGGCCCACTGTTTCCACTGAAGTGAAAGTTGAATGAGTTTTTATACAGTAAGGTCACAGGGGTCTAAAGCCTGGGGTGAATCTAATAACACAAACGGCTTTTATTAAAAATATCTATATTTGGTCTGTTGAAAAAAGATTCGCCAGCAGAAAAAAACATCTC
This sequence comes from Yasuhikotakia modesta, assembly GCA_036877545.1. Lineage (NCBI taxonomy): Eukaryota > Metazoa > Chordata > Actinopteri > Cypriniformes > Botiidae > Yasuhikotakia > Yasuhikotakia modesta. The sequence continues at coordinate 6,987 of JBAJNP010005130.1, forward strand.
AGTTGTTTCCCAGCCCTGTAGGCTGGTCAGATCAGGGAGACACTAAGCAAGCTGGACTCCAGCTTAAGTCCAGTTTAAGACTAACTGTAGGCAAACTAACACTTGGACTGGGAAATCAGCGAAAACCGACCAGCATAAACAAACTAGCTTCAGGAGGTTTAAGATATTTTATTTTAGCGTGGTATAAATTTAAGCAAGATTAGTAAGTGTTAATAACAGACCTGTTTTCTCACTAAGCTCCTGTTTTTTTTTGTCAGTCGTGTTGGATTTGGGCGGCTCACGTTCCTCCTCCCCATCAAGAGTAAACGACAGTTCTGCCCTGAAAACTGACCGCTCTGAAACTGAATACTTAGCAAAGTACAACATGGCCATCAGGAAAGCACCTTAAAGTTCCCCATGACATGTTTAAAAAAATAAATAACACAAAAGTCCTTTTAATAAAAGCAGGATTTACCTTTTTAACAGTCTGTAGAGGCTCCTGAAGGACTGAGGCCAAACGTGGGGCAAGTGTTTCACCCAAAGACGGGTGGAGATTAAGGTTTAATTTGGGGTTTATGAACAGTATAAAAGTCCCAAGAGATGAAGGATTATAGTGTCTGATCAAATAACAAGTTCTGATCTGGATTAGTTCAGTAGCAGAGGAACAATCACGTTGATAGTAGTTCCCTTTTATAGTTTGCCACAGATTTTTGTTTGTTATCACAATACTATCAAATTTCAGTATCTTTTGGATTTCCTTATATGTAGATAACAAATGCTGTGAGGTGATGCTAATATACACAACGTTGTATCTTTACAAACAAGTACAGTGATAGTCAATGTACCATATTTGCTATGTACTATAATGCTTACATGTTACTCTGAAGTGCTTCAGAGAATATTGATATAATACTGATAATACTGTTTTATGATAATACTGTTTATTGTAGTGCAAAATCATCTCAATGTAACCCTTATGTAAGTGTGTACAGTAATATCACTCAATGCATATCTTGGTCAATGTGATGTAGTTTTTACTTGCATGATAAGTTTATTACTTGTATGTATTTTGTACTCACCAATGTGTGTTTATGTGTCTTGCAGTGCTCCTCTTTTGTGGATGCATACAGGTTTAGCTGTGTAGGTTTGTCTGTAGGCTCTTGTTGCTCCTGTTAGCTGGTATTGTAGGAGTTTGCACACTTAGAAAGCTGGGGGTTCACTCCACACACACACACACCCCAAAAGGTTCTTTGACAGAGGGAGTTTGTATGCAAGTCATCTAACCATGAAGGACAGGCTGGCCTACAGTGTGATTTATCTCCAAATGTGACCTAAATATAATTAAGGTCTTTGATAAATGTGTGTGGTTACTGTAGCACTGATAACCTTGTACATCTATATTTCCTCCCTAAAGGCTTTGAGACACATATAATATAGCCTTATACAGTCAGACCTTTGACTGCAGTGAATGTCTGATGCTTTTTACTGCTTAAACTGCCAACTTAGACAAGAGAGCCTTCCGAGTCGCATGTAAAGTGATTAATGCTTATTTTGTTTTTATGTGTTCTTTAGGGGCGGAGTTATCAGAGATGTTTATGCCACAGTAATAGACTGACTAGCACAGCACAGTTGTGCAGAAATCAAACCATAAAATAGCTGAAAATATATAGTACAGTACATGAGAAACTGTGGACTTGCTAAAGTTGTTTAAGTCGACTAATCCAATTAATGCTTATCAGATTGAGAATAATCATTTTCCAATGTTTTAGACAAGAGAGCACCTATATGCATTAGGTGGGCCTGCTGTCTGTGAAAGACACTAAATATATCTCTTTTCTGATTAGGCCCTGGATGTCGACCGCAGTGTTCTGTACAAGATGAAGAAGTCAGTTAAGGCCATTTACACCTCTGGTTTGGGTAAGTGATCACAGCCTCTTCTCACTGTAATATCTTCTCACTGTAATCTATCATTTCAACATGTTTTGTGGTGTGAATGCAGTGGATATTCAGAAATGTTCTTCATGTGTCTTCAGTTAAAGACATAAATTAGCTGAATAAATGCTTGCTTTTAAACTCCTGCATTAAGTTTAAATCAACACTGTTTTCTCTTTACTAGAATTGGATCAGGATGGTTTGGTCATTGGGTAACTTGTTAGGCATGTTAGGGGCTCTACATTTTTTGCCTTGCTACCTTAACATTCACTGCAGTGTTGTAGCAAAAGCATGAATCTATTTTGCTGTTCACCATGTCTTCTGTTATTAATAACTTTGGAGACAACCAGCATGTTGAAGCGTGTTTAGTGTTTGTGAAGCAACAAAGTAAATAAGAAAATATTTTATGTTCAATATACAGCTGTGTGGAGTGGAATTCTGGCCAATGAGATTTGACAGTGGGCGGGGCTTGTAATCAAGGAGCCAACTGGATCTTCCACGCCTGGATTAAAACTCACATTGGCCATGTCTAAGTGGGACATGGGATGAACTCTGTATTGCTGACAGGCTCTTATCCTTAAGTTAACCCACTAGGGAAGACCACGTTCCTCTGGTTGCTTTTTTCCTTGAATATAATTAGCACTGTGGAGTGTTTTCGAGGGATGCTAGATTGAATGGCTCCAGTTATCAGCTTATACTGAAGGACCGTTCTTTGCACTGGCTGCCGGTACTAAGCTTGAGCGGTTCTCATTATGCTGCCTGCTTTGGCTATGACAACACTGCTCATTCAGAGACTGAGTTTGTTTCAACTGCAAGAGGAGGCCCAGCCGAGAACACAGGGGCGAGCTCTGCTGATCTGGACATTTCCAGGAACACTGCTGGCTGTGTTCAGGCAGGACAGCTGTCTCCCACACCCCAGGGGACAGCTGTGCCAGGACACACCCTCTGTGTCCATCTCTGTGCGTTTGTCGCCTGTATACTGATGGAGTTCTCAGAGCCGTGAATGTTATTGTTTCCTGTTGGCTTTAATGTTGTTTTGCACTGGTGGCTGCTGGTGTTCTCGTTTGATTGGCAAATTTACGATGTGTGAAGTATCTTGCACAAAGCAGAACTGTTTCATTTTGCTTATTTGCATGTTACTGGTCCACACACCCAACTGTACTTCTGTTGTATTTATGCATCATTGCAGTTTTTGCATAACAATGTTTAACAGTTTGTCGTTATATTATTGCTTAACATTTTTTTAAAGATGCAGTGTGTCATTTCATAAAAACCTAGACATTTACAGAGTTTGTGATGAATGATGACGTTTCATCAAAAGTTTCTTAAAAAAATTCTTTTTGCAAAATAGATTTAAGGTTATTTTACAGGTTTAATGGGGTGGGCCATTTTCAACCTTAGGACTAATTCAAGTATACAGACCACATAAGGGTTAATTATTAATGCCCTTAAATGGCCTTAACTGACTTCTTCATCTTGTACAGAACACTGCGGTCGACATCCAGGGCCTAATCAGAAAAGAGATATATTTAGTGTCTTTCACAGACAGCAGGCCCACCTAATGCATATATATACTAATTATGTTTATATAATTAATTATAGTTAAGTTTATGATTTATGTAATGTACTCATTGGAAAGTGACTCAATTTTAAGAGGTTATATCAGCCAATAATGATACTCTGAAGTAATTGCATTAGGAAATCCTTAAGCCTTAATAGCAGCTTAATGTTCCTCCACCTAATAAAAGCAGGACCTCTGTTTACAGGCCTGCTGTCCCTGAGTGAAAGTTTGATTATTTCAGCTCTTAAATGGTTCTGATATCAGTGAGGAACAGGGACATCTGTTAGCTGGTTTTAGACAGCCTGGGAAATAAATCTCTCACGGCTGACATGAGAGAGACAGATCTTCTCATCAGCGCGCTCTGAACTGCAGCCAACGCTTGTTTTTCACGTGACACGCTGCAGAAATAGCTCTCATTCACACCTGGAGAAAACAGTAAGAGTGTGTTAGAGTCACTTCTGGAGTGTGACATTCACTGCTGTGGTTCCACCCTCTCAACATTAACACCTATCTGTTATCAGTACTTCAGTGGGTTGAGCGGTGAGCGCTGCACAGAATCTGAACAAAACTGGTTATAAATGTGTGAAAATTACATTCATCCAAAAACATGATTTCTCAAATAGTTCTGGCCCTAATAAAATAAGTCACATATTACCAAAAATTTTAATGTAACATTTAAATTGAAATACTATAACAATATATAAATAAATCAAAAGGAGGTTTTAAAAGGTTACAGGGTAAGTTTAATGGTAAAACTCATGTTTTGACTGTGCATAGATCATGGCTAAGCAAAAAATGCTGTTTAAAACAAAGCATTAAATGACATTTTTGAACAATTTGTTCTACCATCATAGACCCTAGAGGCACCTTTTTTAACAAAAAGTACTGTGGTAATGCCATGGTACACTGATTGTATCGGATGTGAATACCATGGTACTCTGATATTTGTCTTGATACAATGTGATTAGCCTATTCATGTGCCATGGTATTTACATTCCAAGGCTCTTAAAGACACTATTACCATGAAACATAGCAAAATAGGTATTACTATGGTATAATATGTCTGTTTTTAATTTTTCTCTCAGTGTGTGGGTTTGTTTATAACATGCCATGTTTGCAAAGGTGAATTTTTGGGAGACAGACAACTCGCAAAAGTTTGTCAGGTAGAATGTGCTAATTGGGGGGTTGTGTTGTGAACCAAAAGATCTCCAGTCAACCCCCGATTGCTGCGTTTGCTGAAAGGCTCCTAAACTAACACAGCTGTGCATTAAAATGCAGAGGAGTTCATATCTGGTGTCCCTGTATCTGCCATGTGCCAAAGTGGTTACATGTTTATTCAGTCTGGTTTCATACCGTCTCATTATTCTGGGTCTTTCACTGAGTCAGCATTCAGTGTTTGTTCCAGCAAGGTCAGTGAGATCAAGTCTCACTCCTGACACAACAGAGCTTCCTCACTTCAGCCTGAGAAACAAGCCCTTCTGTCCCAGTGCTGGATTATTTATGACCAGTGATAAGTGCCTGACAACAAGCCACAGGCTGCAGAGGAACAGATCACAGGAAATCAGTTTACTACATATACATATCTGTACATTCATATATAGTGTTTGTTTAAATGTACTTTATGTAAATTGAAAAGAAATGTCTATTGAACATTAGCATTAAAATGTTCATTTTAACAGAAAAATCTTTCATTCAAATTATTATAATTTGTTGAACTGTACAAAACAGGCTTCTATATTATGTGGGCATTGTGTTTGGTTTCTAGGGTATTCTTGGCGATTGCTAGGTGGTTGTTCACTGACCAGAGTCAAAATAATCCCCCCCTCAGGTCTTCTAAGTTTAATACTCATAGTTTGGGGTTTGTTCAGGTAGTGACAGTTATTTTAAATAGCATTTAAAGGTAAAGATTATGTGCTTTCTCTAGGATTTAAACCCAGGATCTTTATGTGGCTCTCGCGTTACATGGAAAGTCTCATAATTCATTGCATACAGTCACTATCATGCGTCAATATATCAACATCATCAAATTTCTTTCTCATTTAGGCCAAAACCACAGCTGGATCTAAATAAACTGTGGAGGTTTTATGACAAGGGATTTTTCCTAACAATAACTGTCAGGTGTTGTATACACAGGTGTGGTTAAAGCATTACTCACCTGAAACCAGCCACCTCCACTAGTCTCATCTGATCTTACAATCTTGTCTGTGGTCACAGAGGCTGACTGTTTGAAACCACATAGACTGTGGTGTAAACAGTGAGTGGGAAGCCTGATACAGGTCATATGAAAGGAAGATCTTATATTTTTCTCAAGTTTGCATAGCAGGTGTATTTCATTGGCATTAATCCTAGTGTTTCAGTGACAACTTTTTTTTACAATCAGTATTCGTTTATGTTACGTTTGCACATATGAGAATGGCTAATAAAACAATATTGCTGCACAGCAAACTTCTGTTGCATCACTTCTGTTTCAGGTCTTGTTACATTTATTAATTTGGCAGATGCTTTTATTGAAGGCAATTTACAGAGAATTCAAGGTATGCATTGTGCTGTTTTATTGGAGATGTCTACAAAGTGAGATGCAAAATATTAGCATAACCCTCATCAATGCCCATTACATATTCAAATTGATATTGAAAATGTATTTTTCGTTTTCTTCTTTTAACTGACACGGTTATTTTAAACAGAATTAAGTGACAGAATTAAACTACTAGCTAGAATCCATAGATACCGTGTCATTTCATGCTTCTGCTAACACTTTCTCCTTTGAGCGGATGCGATGAAACGAGTTTTCACTTTTCTTCACAACATGGCAACCGCCTGCTGGGGTTGAGTTACTGTAAAGTAGAAAACTGCTCAGAGACAGAGCGTTTTACCTCAGCAGATGAATGGAAGATGTGAGGAGTTTATATGTCGCTTTTAAAACAAAAGGCCTGTCCAAATGCTTAATCGGGCCACTGTAGCAGAAACCAAGACAGGGGTATTTGAAGGCTAAACACAGCCTGTGTTGAGGTTATACATACCACCTGGCTTTTGGAGATTTATTGTCATAACATTAGTGGCAACATCAGCTGGAAACTGGTCTTTGTGTGAAGACTCCTGCTGTAAATGTCAAACCATGTAGAAATCACAAGCTCTGCAGTAATTTCAAGAGTCTCACATGGACCTCAGCCACCTGCTGAGTTTGGTATTTCACAGGTTACATTAAAATACATTTGAAAGTAATACTGAAAATATGTGTTACGGTGCCAGTGCTTCAAGAGTAGACAGATTTGTTGATTGTAATGAAAGAAAACTAGTATCAATTTTGTTTGCACCAGTGTTGTTTCAAAAACAGTAATGGGTTTGTATGCTATTAGTTCCTGGATAAAGACCAGCAGGTTTTAGGGGCCAATGCAGAGCCAGATTTTCAGTGAACGTGGGGAACAGAGTTTCATTGTGCCCTGGCTTCAGCATCAACACTGAGACCATGCTGGTGGAAAAAAGGCATAAGAAGTAAGGAAAACCCATATGTTAGTATAGAGATTTGATGAGTCATTGTTGTGCAGCAGGAAGCTTGAGGGAACAAGATCTTCACAGCTCATAACCAAACCATCTCACACTTCTGTCCCTTCTTCCACCTGTCTGATAGCATGAAAGTAGCATCAGGGGGAGAATTGATTTGACTTTCAAGTGTTATGATTATGAGGGTCTGTCATATCTCATGCCATTTTATGTCTTGTGTGTTACTGCAGAATTTTACAGTTACGTTTCACTTTCGAAATATTTCTCAGTTGCTTCTATTCAGTGTGACTTAGAAGAAGCACCTTAGTTTTAATTGTAAGATTGTTACGCATGCAAACAGTTCTGAAAGTTATCTGCTGGTAAAAGAAATATTTTTAATTATAACTCTACTGTATAACTCACTGACATCAACTGTAAAAACATTGTGTGTGTCTGTGCATAAGGAGCACCATTAGAATTTACTAATAAATATAAGTGGCCATTTTGATGCTAATAATAGGCAGCGGCCTATGTAGACAAGAAAAATGTCCAGCCCTGTGAATTTTAGCAGTGGCCCTGTGAAGTACATGGTAAGGCAACTATTGGCTTTTCTGACCACTACAGATAATGGCAGTCAGTGGACCCAAATGACTTGCGTTAGCAGAATCTACTGGAGATAATGAATGCAGATATTGCACATTTGTGGTCTCATCCAAGTTTATCGCAGTTATTTATTAGGGCAGGTGTAGTAATTCATCAAATCCAACAGGGAAAACCATATGGCAGGAACAGGTTTGAGATGAGAAAAGCAGTGTCCTCGCTTTTCTTATTGGGTTAAAAGTGGTTTGAATTAAATGCCCTGTTAGAGCTTTCTCAGAGTCCAGCCTTTGCATAGCCATTATCTTCCTTAGCCTGAATCTAATTACCTTGCCTGTTGCTGTGACTTGGGCACCCTCCAATTCCACTCAGATTTGCTCCCAAGTATCCCTACAGTAGGTCCTTTTTGTGTTTTGTGCTATGTTGTTATTCTCTATATAGCAGATGAATCAGTTAGAAAAATAATTTTTACACCTCTGATGTCACTTCCTGTCCTATTGTGTTCTTCCTAGCGAGGCACAATGTGTCACCTAAGGAGAACTCTCTCAAACAGACATACATAAAGGAATAACCTGATACATTATTCATTAGAGGGCATTGACTTATTAAAAATAGTGTGGCAGAGAGAGAGACTATTTATGGCAAAGGTCTTTGTTCAAAGGGAGGTTGTGCTATAATGAGTACAGTTAGCAGATTGTTGGCTGAAGGTCACACAAGGGAGTTGTTGTGTTTTTGTGTTTCAGGTGGTAATTGCAAACTGGCCACAATCATTCGATCTAAGAACTGACAGGCATCCCGACACTTTCTAACACGTTCATACTTGTAAATTACACATTTTCCCTGCAGACAAACAGCGGGGAGTTTGCATCATCAGTGCATAGTGGTGCCATAACCAGCAAATTATATCCCTGCTTGTTTTCCATGTTTTGAAACATTCCCAGGGATGTGCTTTAGCCCAGAAGAGAAAGACGGTTGGGAATTTGATGGAATGAAGAGGAAGCTGTGCAGTTTTGGCTTGTTTACAATTCCATCAAGCTCTATCAGAATCTTTTTGTCCCATCTTACAGTAACAATGGACAGTGTGGAAAAGACTCACTAAAACAATAAATAGCTGATGTGATTAGGTGGAGGGTAACTGATAATACAGGACAACACAGCTGAGAGGAAAGAAGCCAACAGTAGGAAAGAATGATAAGATGGAGCCAAATGTGAAAAACATAAACTAGAATTCTGGGAATTTGCAAGCTTGAAATATTGATGAACTTATTATGATGGTGTATTTTTGTGTGTGCATATTTTATGTTGATATTAACAATCATACAAATTATGTGTAAAAAAGTTAAATTATGAATTGAATTAATTAATGAATTATGTTCATATGTAATAATATTTTTGAATTACTGGTGTTGGTTTTTAATTGCACTTGAAACATCATTTTAGTGGCCCTGTTTATAAATTGTGTTGTAGGCTACATTAACACATATGTCTGTTTTAGCTCATGTGGAGAATGAAGAGCAGTACACACAAGCTCTGGAGAAGTTTGGTGAGAACTGTGTGTACAGAGATGACCCTGATCTGGGATCAGCCTTCCTCAAATTCTCTGTATTCACCAAGGAACTTACAGCTCTCTTCAAGAACCTGGTGAGGTGACATTTATGAGCTTGTGTGTGATTCTGTGAGGAGCGAATGCAATTTAAATGACTTTTTCAGGTTTTTGAAGACCTCTGGGTGAAAAAAATGTAATCTTCAGTCATTGGTCTTTAGGGTGGATCAACTGTCACAAATGTGCCATAGCAGTAACTGGGTTTCCGCTTCGAGTTAAACCAAACAGTTCCAGTCATTTTGTAATTAGTGGTTTGGGGATATTTTCTTGTCATTTTTTGCAAACATAATGAGTAATTCCCCAAACATTGTGTTTGCATGAATGCTTCACTTATACAATTTCATTCTCTCTCTTGCTGTGACAGATAATTATGTTTCCTCTACACCATCTTTCCATGCAGTTATGATAACCATTTTAAGAGAGACAATTACACTTCTGGGAAGAAAAGAAATTTATCTAATGCGTCACATTCTCTAGTTTCAGAACATGAATAACATCATTACCTTCCCATTGGACAGTCTGCTAAAGGGAGATCTGAAAGGGGTTAAAGGGGTAAGTTCATTACTTAAAGCCTATAAACAGTTTTCTTGTGCTTTTTGGCAGTTTGTCATTCCCATATTGATCGGCAGTTGTCTCAAGTTATTGCAGATGCATACACGTCAGCCAGTACATAATGGATGGATAATATTCCTTGGTACTCACGAGTCTTGGTTGACGGTATTGGGAATAATGGGAACATACTCAATGGGAATAATGGGAAAAATACTTGTGTAAACACTTGATTTGTTGCGTTATTTGTGTATTCCAAAGGTCAATTCTGGCACTAGCATCACAATCCTCACTACTCAAGTGGTGATAGAGTTACCTTAAAATGTTAGTGTTTGAAAGATGATAATATAAAATGTATTCACAGGCAGTCTCTGGAAGACAGTAGATGGTTTATTGCATCTTTCTCAGAATGGGGCGACGATCTATCTATCATTTACAGTGTGTGTCCCCAGCAGCAGCCCTTGAACCTCGTGCCCACCATTATCTGCTCCAATGCCCCGTGTGCATATGCCCACACACCCGTGTGAAAGACATTTGAGCAGACGCTTTGCACTGAATTGATTCTCACAAAGTCCTTCCATTACATCTCTGCTCATTATTGTCCACCATAACCTTCCTGCCCTTCTTTGCAACACGTGACTTCTGTCTTTCCAGCTGATGTGATTCACTCCTAATGAAGCACTTTGTTCATCTCGTTTCCTTGGAGACTTACTTTTCTCTTTCAGTGATGGACTGAAAAGGACATTTTGCCTGGGTGACATGATTCCTTAAACACAGCTAAAGATTGAGCACAGATAAGTGCATCAGTGAGACCCCAAATGGGGCTCTAATTGGCCTTAATGGTTACTCAACACAACCTTTACACTGAGCTAAGCATTGTGTATTTTTTATTATATGAGGTTGTATTCAAAACATCACTGCTGCTCGCCACCAAATTAGCCAATAGAATTTGTTATTTTGTGGTACTTGTTAAAGCAGGCATCACATTTATTCTTGCTCATTTTTAAGGTTAAAGTTTTGTTGGAATTCCTAACTCTGTGCTGTTAACATTTGGTATGTTACCCGCTCCACATTTTTCATTATTACGCCTTTCAACCATATATTTATTTAACTCTGTAAATCCCATTTTAAAAATATAGTTTTCTTCAGAAAATGTTTGAAACATTTGTAAAATGAAACTTTACTAACACTACGAAAGACAAGACGATGATGACAATTAGGTTAAAATGACTGATCTGGCAACAACTTCTACTGAGTCACAATGGTTCACAATGGTATAGAGGCACATCAGATGAGGAAATAAGTCCGGCTTTGCGTCAGTTTCCTGTAGAGGTGAATGGAAGGACGAGGCAGCTGTCTTGTTTAAGCAGCAGTTATGGAGTGCTAATGATTTCAGAACGGCCTGTGTCAGCATTGTGCTTGATTCAGAGCTTGGTAGGGGACCAGAGCAAACGAATTGAGATTATGGGACTCAATTTAGGACAGTGTTCCTGTCAGTAACCTAAACCTGTGCCTCATTTAACCTGTCAGCCTGTTGAGCTAAAGGATCTTTGGAATGAATTGTCTTAATGGGTGTCATTAGGAAGGCAACATTTTTGTTTCCTGTCTTTGGAACTGCAGGCTGTTAAACAAATACACAGTGTTATTCTCAACTCGTATATGTATCAGTCACAGATTTATAATAAACGCCTTTATAATGGATGCCCTTTTGGGATGTACCATTGGGATGACAGTTTAAAAAATAGCTATTTGAGTTTGTTACTTAATCTAAAAAAGTGTCTTAAATTGTCCTTATGAGATGGTACAATCTTACTAGACAGAGGAGCATATATGTGTTCCAGTGTAATTCCATTCCAAATGCATTGCTATACACATTGCTAGACACCTAAATACTTTTTAAAACATAACATTTTAGCATCAAAATGTATGAAACAGTGGGTCTAAGAATGGAATATCTAGATTTATATTATTTATATCTAGGTTTATATTATAGATTGCTTATGTGTGAACAATACATCTTGTTCAGTCAAACACACTAATTTAGCTAGAGAAGATGGTTTTGTTGCCCTCAGAGAGTGTGATTTCAGCGTTGGCCTCTCTGTTAAAGCTCATTCAGCTGTGAAACCCCCCACTCAGGCTTTTTAAACCCCTCCGGCTGACAGCAAGATGTTGTGGAATGAAAGTCCAGGTGATGCCATTGTGACTCAGCTTGTTAAAAACATGAATCCTGGTGCTGTGCAGTGATGAATGATTTACGAGTCAAAGCGTCATGAGACAGTTGGAAACAGTGTTTATCGTGTCTGCCAATTAGAAATGTCTCTCACTGGTTCTTTCTTCTGTAGACCTCGTCTGTGTTCTTGAGTTAATGTGCTGGTTTCTGAATGATCGTCCTTTGAATCCCTGAAGTGGCTCTTTTGATATTGAGATCTTCCCTGTAATGAGTCTATAATGAAGATCTTTCTCATTCAAACCTCAAGAGTAATTTCCAATTCAACAACATACATTTACAATCCCCTGAAAAGGTGACCCCCCCCATCTCCTCTGATGTTTGTTACAGTTATAGCACACATGTACAATTTGCTAGTATGTCCTTGCGTTTATAAACGATCATTTGATATGCATTTCTATGCCTCTTTGTCCAAAGATGCTGATAATAATAAAGCAGTTAGGTCAATGTAATCTTTATATTATGTAACATATGATATTGTTAATGTTTATTTTAAATCCATTTGTATTAACCATTTGTGTGTTTTAAACCGTATGCTAGCAACTCCCAAATGTTAACCGTATGCTAGCAACTCCCAAATGTTCCGTATGCTAGCAACTCCCAAATGTTAACAACATTTAGCAGAGATTTAGCAGATTAACTCCTGTTAATGGGCCAATGAATCTCAAATGGCCTTATGGAAAATCCTTTATATTGTCAAGTCCCATTTATTCTTGCTATTCCACTTACTCTTGCTATTTTACTGGCCTAGATGCGACAACTCAAGCTGTGCATAACATCTGTTATGAAAGTGCATTAATGTGGTTCTTAGAAAGCGTAAGAAGCTTCTCTGCTATTGCAGGCTTTTTTTATTAGTGTAATCTCTCAGTGGAACTGCTACTAATTCCTGTGGAACACTGTGTTTGCATAAGCTGAGAATTCCCCTAAAGCTTACAGATGATGTCACCACTGAATTGGTTACATTAGGTACTTTATTTATAAGCGTGACATAATGTCTTGGGCCTGTGATGGTAGTCTCCGCTTCAAACATGGAATGACAACTAAATGCATAATGCAACTGAAAAATGACAAAGTAACAGTGAAATGATTTACAACAGGATTATTCAGAGGAAAACGATGGATGGCAAAAGTATGTGTTCCTTTTGTAATTCTATTTGATAGGGGTATACCGGGTGCCACGGTTTGGTTCATACCACTGTTTTGGGGGTTGGGGGGGTAATGTGAAAAATTCTTAAGTGGGCGGTTCTTGGCCAGAATAAACTGCAGTGTGTGGACCAGACTTCATGCTGATAGTAAACTTCTGGTTTTATCCTTTTCCATAGTTTTATCCTTTTTCATATTTATCCTTGGTGACACTGTGAATATCAGAATGAAATTGTCATTTGCCTGTCTAATGAATTTCCTTTTTATTTCCTGCAGGATCTAAAGAAGCCTTTTGATAAAGCCTGGAAAGACTATGAGACTAAAGTGTAAGACATTTCTTAAAAATCCTCTGCCAATAATACATTTCTGTCATGTGTTTGCTTATATATCAATTTGTATATGAACTCAGTTTACTAGAGAATTTAGTTAACTAAAAGTAAACTGGAGTGTGTGAAATTTAGGATCACCAGCCACCCAGCACTCAGGATAACTGTGTTGTTCCTGCCACCTCACTTCCTGTTTTCCTTTTTTTGTCCTAACACACTAATTGTTGCATGCATCGATGTATGACTTTTATATAGCACTTTCTATATATTTTCCAAGCTGCAAGGGACATTCTTTACTGAAAGGGTAATACATTTTCTTATAACGTCATTTGAGTAGTTGATTTACCTCACAAGCCAGGAGCTTTATATGGGCTTGTCTTTTTCAATATCATTGTTGTTTTTCATCATTGGCACTTTTGCTGATTCAAATACATGCTTCACTTCCGCTCATCACTACCGGATATGATCTCCGGTGTTAGTTGGTGATGAATACCTTTATGTTTCCAGACAGAAAGAAACGAAAACCTCATCTAATGCGACACTGGTCCTGACTCCTTTAAACTGGTTTTCGTCGTCACCACCGATACAGTTTGAGTTCATTTTGATCTTCGTGTCTGTTTAAGGCTTTCAGCTTCCTTGCAAAATAATATTTGTGCGGCAGCTTGTATTTTTAATATTTGCAAACATTGCTCTAGTAAAAATGCCACAAAAACTTCTTGCTGTGTTTGTGTAATAATGATAGGTAATAGAAATTCTGACGTTTAAAAACTAGGTGTACAGCATCTGATCACTATTCATGATTTTGTTTTCCCACAGATGAAAGCAACACTCCACCATTTTGTATGTTGTTTTCACTGAATTGTTCGGCTGTTGAAAGTAATTTTTGTTAGAAAATGGTGGACTGTTCTTTTAAATCACTGTGGAGGTGATGTGCTGGCGTGAGGAAGTCTGCTTCATTTTTTCTTCTACTTGTGAAAAGCAATTTGCTTATAAGAATACAACATGACAAAAAAAAACAATTCACAGAAAAAGTACACCACAAAAAAAAACACAATTCACAGAAAAAGTACACCACATTTTAATTATTGATACTGTACTAATATTGTAACTGTACGGTACAGAAACAGCAAGCGTAATTAGCAAATTAGTAGCATCACACTCAAAACTCATTGGCAGCTCCTTTTGCTAACACAAAACTTGCTGAGCTTAATGCTTTTATCAAAAATGATAAAATGCTTTTATCTGTCATTCGCCTTTATCTTCTCAAACGCCACTATCCACACACATTTTATGGAATGGTTTCTGGTGTTCAGCCATTTCCTGTTCACTAATCTCTCGTAAGGTGTGAAATCATAAAAGCGAGGTTCCAGAAAGGTTAGCCGTTAGCCTGATTCATGGGCCACTGGAGCTGAGAGTCTATAAAGGCCCAAGCTAAACGCATGAGGCTTTCTCTGGAATCCCGTGTCTGAAAACAGGGCCAAAGCTTTTGAGCTCTCCTTCCCCACAGAGGAAATGCTGCTTCCGTAATGTGGGGTACAGTATGCCGCTGGAGCATATGGAAAAGAATGCCCTGTTGCATGAGTGGAAGAGCTTGTGTTTCCTGTATGTGTGTGTGTGTGTTTTCTAAAATTTTAAGGTGGTTTTTGTATGTTTCATGTAGTTCTAAAATAGAGAAGGAGAAGAAAGAGCATGCGCGACAACACGGGATGATCCGGACGGAGATCAGTGGAGCGGAGATAGCTGAGGAGATGGAGAAGGAACGACGTTTTTTCCAGCTTCAGATGTGCGAGGTCAGAGGAGGATCATGTTTTTATGTAGAATCCTGTTATGTTGCTTTAATTCCACAGGCACTTCCTGTGCGTTGTATGTGTGTGTGATTCAGCGTCTACCATTGTTTTGTTGCAGTACCTCCTCAAAGTCAATGAAATTAAGATCAAGAAGGGGGTCGACCTGCTGCAGAATCTCATCAAATACTTTCACGCACAATGCAAGTAGGTCTGACCATATCTGTCGACATGTAGCACAAAATAATCAAGGCCACAATTTAAAGGGTTCATCAAAAAATACAAATTCTTCCATTATTTACTTAGGCTTATATAATTCCAAACTTACAAAACACAAAAGATTGTTTGAAACGGATCTTGTACTAAAGTGGGACCCACTGACTTCCATTGTATATACAAAACCACTGTGATATTCCTCAAAATATCTTCTTTGGGTTCAACAAAAATAGTCATAGGTTTTAAAACTTGTTTTTAAGGAAATCATAAACACATGCTATATGTTTGGATAGTCCAAAGGCTAAAACTGTTGTCTAGGTAGGCAGCTCAGTATGTTTTGAGACAGACGTAATGTGTTTGATTTTCTTTAATAGGAAATAACTGGTGCAACTTTTCTGTTGTAGCTTCTTTCAGGATGGACTGAAAGCAGTGGATAACCTCAAACCTTCAATAGAAAAACTCGCCACAGACCTGCATTCGGTGAGACTCTTATCTCAGTTTAAACTGAACTTAAACTTGAACCTAATACTTATTACTATATTAATACATCTGACTACATATAATACTTTAAATACAAGTACCATAAAGAATCTCATGATATTATTGTACTTGGTTAAAAACCCATTATACTTTTTATTATAAATTATATATAATAATAATGCATGAAGATATCTCTTTATATATGCACCACTGCCTTCTTGTTAGTATTTCCACCTTTGCAAAAGCATTTATGTTATTCTTCATCCTCTTCCTCAGATCAAGCAGGTGCAGGACGAAGAGCGCAGGCAGCTCACGCAGTTACGGGACGTTCTGAAGTCGGCTCTGCAGGTGGAGCAGAAGGAGGTTAGTGTCTTCTCAAACAAAATCCATCACAACTCACAAACCATCACATTTATCACAGTGTGATTAAAGCTCAATTGAACACAGGATTAAATGTAACTTTATTTTAAAGAGAAAACATCTGATGACCATTTCCTGCCTAGCCAGGCACTAGCATTAGCACTTCCTGCGAAGTTTCTCACCTTATAAAGCTTGAGCTGGCCTCAGACACGTCTCTCTTACGTCCGGCAAGGAGCTTTGGTCTATATCAGCTGCAATCATTAAGAGATTACACACATTTAATCTGAATGCAATTAATCACAATTTAACGATCCGCTTAATGTCACGTGAACGGCTGTTAAAATGCCAGGAGTCTGTTTGTCCTGCCATATGGTTATAGTGCATTACCTCACTGACCTCAGGGGAATGGATGCATGATCATACGGGTATCAGCCAATATTTACATGGTAGAGCCTCAAGTGTACAGTTATTTTTTGCATATAGTCATGACTAAGTTGACTGTTTACCAATAGCGAACAGTTGTGACTTTAGCCATAATGGAGCGCTCATCGCTGCTTATTGTTTGCATGTTTTGATGTCTAACTTTTGTTTTTGGATTCTAAAGAGAAGCATGATTGTGGATTCTTATATTTGTTTAAAAGCATGACACACAAACTTGATTATTAGTGATGTCATTGACAGGCAACAAATAACCGCAAACTGTCATGTATCTCTATGTTGTGTTATTTGCATTATTGCAGCATTTACTGTAAAAATATATGTGATATATAGGCCTGTATATGAAATGCTCTTTTCTCTTCTTTAATGCTACCGCCCTTTGGCTACGAAGTCTAGGAGAGTAAGTGTTTTCTTGGTACACACCGCAGATCATACATATCAGATAATACACTCACATTTGCTGTTTCTTTGCAGACATATATGGACATGAAATAATAATATAATTCAACAATATTAATTGCTCTTTAAGCTAAAGTTTGGATTGCAGCCCGTAAATTGGCTGTTGTTCAGTCCACTGTGCTGTGGCACTATATTTAAGCCAAGAATTTTACAGCACACATCATCAGAAAACAACCCATTCTGGCTTCCATTCAACTCAAAACAACATTAGTACTAAAATGGAAGCATTCTCATTACTGGCTGAGAGCCTTGTGTTCCAAAGCAGTGCATTTCAAAATGAGCTCAGCTCTCTGGGGATGCTTGAAACCCACTGCTCCCATTTCCTCATCGGAATGACGACACTGCAGTACAAAAACACAAGTTTACCATTCTTCTGCCTAGCGACGCTCTCAGCGTTTGAACGTGCAGAGAACACATGCTGACTGTATTTTTCTCTTCTTGCAGGACTCACAGGTTAGGCAGAGTGCCACCTACAGTCTGCACCAGCCCCAGGGGAACAAAGAACACGGAACGGAACGCAGCGGCAATCTTTACAAAAAGAGTGATGGGTAATTTTGGTTTGATCCACATTATGCACATTGCAATGCCATATTGTAGTTCATGGCATGTTTGGTAAAGCATATTATGGGTAATTCATCATGTATTAAAGCTGTGGAGATTTTAAAGGAATAGTTCACAGAGAAATGACATGTTGCCCATAAATGAATCGCCCTCAATGCATTCTAGGTGTATGAGACTTTCACTGGGTATTAATAAATATTGTATTATTTACTATAACTCCAGTTATGTTAAGAACAAAACACATACTCCTAGGATGCCTTAAAGGTAAATCGTTTATGAGCCATTTTTCGATTTTGGGTGGACTACTCCTTTACTGTTCTTCCACACTCAAGCGCTAGCTGTGGGTCAATTAAACCACTGTTGTATGATGATGTCACCTCCTGTCCCCCTTCAGACTGCGTAAAGTGTGGCAGAAGAGAAAATGCACTGTGAAAAATGGTTATTTGACCATCTCGCATGGGACGGTATGTAAATCAGTGCAATTTACATGTGGTTTGTGTACACACCCATATTAATAGAAAAGCTATGTTGAGTGTTGGTGTTTTACATAAATCTAATTACAAAAGGAAACAGGTGATTAAAATGGTTAAAACGTAACAGAAATGGTAACCAGTTACTGCACCAACAATAAACACATATACACTCAAAACTCAATATACAATCTACCCATATACACACAAACACTTGCACACAAGCTACAAGCAAGCCTTGTTTCTAAGCCAACATTTCTTTACCTGATAAACCAGAGCACATTCCTCATTAGTGTTGTTTCGGTGTCTGAATGCCTTTGAACATTCCTTTAAGAACCAGAAGCCGAACTCCTCAGTCAACACCAGCCATGCTTGTGTTTCCCAGAGGCCTCTGTGCTCTTCAGATCAGAGACTTTCTTTGTCACCAAGACAACTGCAAGAGGGTTAAGGGGAGTGTGGAATAAAAGAATAATTTGACAGTTTCTCCTCCGTATAGAGAACATTAATCTGTAGCTTGATAATAAGCTTCAGGAAGGAACCTGAGGAACTTAATCCTTATTGAACAGCATGTAATTGGCAGTTATTTCAATATCTGATACAACATATAAGGAAAATAGAACCAAATGTCTTGGTTTTGAAAGACATGTCAAATTTTGAAAGACGTTATTGAAATATATGCAGTCTCACTTTCCAACAGAACATTAAATCATTCTTTTAGGATGAGTAGAATGTTATTGGTATCTGATATGTTCTCTCTCTCTCCCTCTATCTCTATGTGTCTCCCTCTCTGTCTCTCCCTCACCGTTTCTCAGGCTAACAGACCTCCTGCCAAACTCAATCTTCTCACCTGTCAGGTGAAGCACAACCCAGAGGAGAAGAAGAGTTTTGACCTCATCTCTCGTACGGTTGCAGCCGTCACTCTCGCTTCAAACACTGTGAATCTGTAACACTTCATTACAGCCAGTCAGAAAAGAACATTGACCGTTTCTCACTTGATAGTTTTCACACGTTTGTTAGACTATAAAGCTACGTAGTGAAATATATTGAACTTGCTTGCGTTACCTAAAAAAAACTTTACCTAAAAGCTTTTTCAGGCTATTCAAACAAGCCGTCTTTCTAGTACTGGGAAGTTTATTGGACAATTTTATTTTTCTTTCTTCACAGTTCTTTACAGTTGATGCAGTAGTTTAATGGTAGTTTAGTCACTTTTTAAACTATGAAAGTGAGGGTTGTGGTTATCTATAAGGAAACACTAGTTCTGACTGGGGTTTCAGTATTTCCTTATCTGACAAAAGAAAACTGAAACCAGAGAGAAAAAACAAGTTGGGTTTTATTGGTCATCTCATGAGTGGGAGTTTTTGAGGTTATCTTGTCTGTCCTGTCCTCTTATTTCCTCAATTTATCCTCATTCCAAATAGTTTTCACAGTGTCACTCTTTTCAGGAAAATACAAGTGTTGCCTTCAGCCAGTATAAAATTATCAGTGGAATTCAGCCTTATAGCCTATTTAAAACAACAATGCAAAATACTTTAAGTAGGCCATCCTCATATGGTGACTAATTCATTAAACATTAATAATAATTAACCAATGTTCATTAATGCCTCTCTCCACACCTTTGCAAATATCTTTGGTGAAATGTGAGAGGGGTGAATTTGTCTGTTAGCGCCGTCTTTGAAAAATAACCTTAATTTTCAATAATATTCCATAGCTGTGATATTCTGTAATTGTATATCCTCATCACAATTATCTTGATAATATCTAATATTTAATGCATTACCCAGCCTTAGTGTAAGGCAACTCAAGTCTATTAAAGTAAATTGTATCATGACTCAAATATCATTGTGTGCATTTTTCCAACCTTTCTGTCATTCTTTTACTCTCAGATGACAGAACGTATCATTTCCAGGCAGAAGATGAGCCAGAGTGTCAAATGTGAGTTTGTATTTTGTCTTTTCAATGGAAAAACTGTTGCAGGACATTTCCTATTACACTGGTAACTCTTGTATTAGGAATATCCCTCCCCTCTATTTCCTTTCATGATCTGTGTTTCCTCTCAGATGGATCTCAGTTTTGCAGAACAGTAAAGAGGAGGCACTCAACAACGCCTTCAAGGGTGACCAGCACGTGGGTGAGAACAACATTGTGCAGGAGCTCACCAAGGCCATCCTGGGAGAGGTCAAGCGAATGGCCGGCAACGACGTCTGCTGTGACTGTGGGGCTCCCGGTAAGTGACCCGGAAATCAACAGGAAGGAGGAAGTAGTGGGGGAGGCTGTTTAGAATTGGCTCAGAGAAAGAACAAAGTGGAAACTGGTTGTAAAAGACGTCAGCTAGAAGGATTGAATTTGCATAAGCTGATTTGTTTGGACCAATCACGTATCAGAAACCATTACAATGATGCTAAACCTAATATGCCCAACCTCATTGACCTCATTGTCCTTATTGTCAATTTTTGGGTTTCCTCAGTGCATTTTACATACTGAAGAATGTCCTGTTTTCTTTTCCCCTACTGATAGCAGTAATCGAATCTTTCTTCACAGTTCTTTACAGTTGATGCAGTAGTTTAATGGTAGTTTAGTAATATTTTAATAAATAACTAAAATAATAACAACAACAACTACTTACAGACTACTTACAACTCTACTTAATAAAGTTAGGGTAACTTATAATAACAATAATATTACTTTTAATAACTATAATACAAAAAAGAAACAGATTCACTTTTGGGACACATCAGAAAGCTCTCTAGACTTCTGCAGATACATTTGAACATCTTTATTTCCTTTCTTTCTCAGGGCCAACATGGCTGTCCACCAACCTGGGCATTCTGACATGCATCGAGTGTTCTGGGATCCACAGAGAGTTGGGCGTGCATTACTCCAGAATCCAGTCTCTGACACTAGATGTTCTTAGCACCTCAGAACTCTTGGTTAGTGTTTGATGTTTGACTTCTATACCACTGCTGTCAAAGCCTAATCATTTTATTTTTGTTTGCACTGTATTCGTTTGATTCGTCTGCATGCTTTAAATTTTTATTTTGTTTAATCAGGCTTTTTGGGAGTCATTCCACACGCATGATTTCACCCCGACTCTTTTAGCAAATTTAGGATCATTACGGCAATTACACAGGATTGTGGAATTGTTAGTCACAGTGAGAAAGGCTTGATTTTCCGATGGCTTGCCAAGTTACATTGTTAGGCTGATTTGGCGTATTATGAGTAGCAAAACAGATTAAATGGACCTTGAATAAAAGCATCAAGTTTGTTCACATTTGGCAGTTCGGAGTTGTTAAACACAATTAGTTTTTGCTGTACAGATGATTTCACACGTGCATTTGTGTTTGGGGCGTGTTGTTGTGTTCAGCTGGCCAAGAACGTGGGGAACGCTGGATTTAATGAGATCATGGAAGCTTGTTTGACAGCCGACGTGATCAAACCAAATCCGGCCAGTGACATGTAAGTTAATATTGGGAATTTTACTGGATAACTTGTTGTGTTTTGCATTGTGTTTATTTCATGTAAACACTCTTCAATGGCACAGGCAGGTGAGGAAAGACTTCATCATAGCCAAGTACACAGAAAAGCGTTTCTCTCGTAAGAAGTGTCCTGATGGTCTTTCAAAACTGCACACGCTGTGTGACGCAGTGAAGGCTCGAGATATTTTCTCACTCGTCCAGGTCTACGCTGAGGGGGTGGATCTGATGGAGCCCATCCCTCTGGCCAATGGGCATGTAAGTATTTTTCTGTCTTGCTTCTGATTGTTGGAAGTTTTTATCTGCTGGCCCAAACAAATCAATTGTTATTATATTAGCTTTTGCTCTGCCAAAAATTCACTGGCCCCATTAAAAACATTTATGCATTTTAAAAACATGCCCTAAAGCTCTTTTGTGCCTGGGTTGTTCTTAATATTAGACTGTGTAAAAATGTCTGTTACATGCAAATAGATTTCGTTGTTTGAATTAAACTGCATTTTTATAAAGAATTATTAAATTGTTTTGTATTCTGGCATGTGTGGTTAAACCACATATATCTGAAATCCCATGATTTTAGAGCAGCGACACAAACTCAAGAACCAACCAAGCTGTAGTATGAAATGTTTTTTTGATTGTTTGTTTTCGTTTGCTTTGCTGTGATAGGAACATGGTGAAACGGCCCTTCATCTGGCGGTCAGATTGGTGGACAGAACCTCCCTTCACATTGTGGACTTTCTTACCCAAAACAGGTAAAACCCTGACAGCCAAGCTGAGGCTGAAAATTACCTTTCATTTTTATTTCTATTCTTTGCTCACGGCTGACAGATGCTGCTTTTTTGCTGTTTCTTCAACAGTCATTTAAAAATGCTGCTTCTGAATGTTTAAAGGACAGTTTTAGCTGTGGGTGCAATGGAAAGATTTTATGTTTTTTAAGTAGGCAAAATTGTGTGCATTTCTCTTCGCAGTTTAAACCTGGATAAGCAAACAATTAAAGGAAGCACAGCCCTGCATTACTGCTGCCTGACAGACAACAGCGAGTGTCTCAAACTTCTGCTGAGAGGAAAGGCCTCTATAGAGATTGGTAAGAAACCCTCTGAAATTAAAATCTGCATATGGGGTTTTCAACTCATTTTTCCATATATCCAACATATCCTAAAAATACATATTGTTTTTAAATAAACAGTAGGTTAACAGTGGTGGAGGGGGGGATTCTCATTCTAGAAAGTATTTCATTGGACAAACTTCTGTGTAGTGCAAGATGAGTCATCTGTCTTGTTGGATCATTTTTCTGGAAGTTAAAGGCTATAAATATAACATGTAAAAGTGAATTTAGTCAATATTCAGGGGTGCACCAGCATGTAGGTAACCTCAATCCTTTAGATGTGAACTAAAGACCACAAAACACAGGGTTTGATTTTATGGGGTCGGTAAGAATTCCCAGATTCATTTGTTTTGTCTGGTGGCACTTTCCAGGACTCTCACAGCATGTTTTTATTTGGACTTCTGGGAAAACTTGGTGTGGTGATTAAGGAGGGATTGCAAGCCTGTTGTTATGCATAGGAATCTCTCTAATTAACATTTTGTCCACCAACAGCAAAAATAAGACCGTCTAGGAGTTGTGTGTGTGCATGTGCGTGTG
>JBAJNP010005131.1:0-30255 GCA_036877545.1 Yasuhikotakia modesta
TGTATATATATATATGTATATATGTATATGTATATATGTGTATATTTATATATATATATATGTATATGTATATATAGTAGTACATAACCAGTACATAACCAATAGTCCTGTATTTTCACTTCACCCAGCCATATGCAGCATATGTGGTACAAAAGAAGATAGATATGGGGGGTCTGCTGGGCCAGTGTCACAGGTTAAGTGTCCCACTCAAGGGCACAACATTAGTGGTCAGAGAAGGAAAGTTCCACAGGGATTTAAGCTTCCCACTGTGAGCTGTTTTTACCTGGAGCTGGACACATCACTTCAGTGACTTTCAAACTACTGTTTTATATAGTTTTATATATGCTTTAGTGTAATTTTAGTCTATTATTCTTGGGCATGTTCATTATTCTTGTTCAAGTGGGTAATTTGTCTACATCCTTTTGTATCGACACGTTAATAAGAAGTTTTGGTTATGTTGTCATTCTATTATACACTTTTATGGCCATAATGGGACTTCGTTGCCATTGAACAAAAAGTGGCCTCTGTGCGTATATGCAGTATTAAGATGGATTGCGAGGCTTGAATTTTCTCTCTGTTTGAATAATCTCTCTGATTATTCTCTCTGATGGCCTGACTGTGTCTTCAGGCCCGGCTTTGGGTGTTGCATTTGTAAATATCTTTATATTGAATGGATGCGAGGACAAAAACCTTTAGAGAGACAGTTAAGTCCACGCTAACAGAGGCCACGGCACATAACTGATCCTGTAGTGCTTCACTTTTTAAATGCAAATAAGCTCACGCAGAGCAAACAAGTCACATGTTTTCTTTTGTCCTCTTTTGCTTTAGAGTTGTTTGTAATATATTATTCATCTCTTCTTTAGAACCGTTTCGGTGACTTTGCAGAACGCATGCTAATAAGATAATTTAAATTCTAGCACTGCATTCATCAAACATCTGATAGACATGCAAAAAAGACTAAATTTAAGACTATTAGGCTGACTTTCGAATGCGGAATCATAGCAGAGGAAAACAGCCAAGATTTGCCTGAGATTTGCCTAACCCCCAAAAACAATGGCAGCTTCATGGATGAGAATTTTATGCTATAAGTTTGACTGCCGTTATACAAATGACAGATGTGTTGCACTTTAGTCATTTTGAAAGAGGATATTAAAGATTATCAAATTTTATTATCTGTTTATTCATCTGCCAGAGTCAATATCTGAATCGCTTTATTATGTGAGAAAGTGGCAGGCCTTCTGTTCTGAATTTTAAATGTAGGTTATCCTTTATTTTAATATTTAAGCATGTTAAGTGTATTAAAAGGTGATAATAGATACATTTAAAGGGAAATCTTTAAAGTAAGTGTAGAATACAGCACAAAACAAGATATGCAGACGTATTGATGACCCGACAATGTCTCATGTCACCTATAGGTGGCGACAGTGCCTAATTTTCAGTTAAATGTTTCCATAGAAAGCATTGGCTTGAAAAGCCCGTAATTGATGATACCAATAACACTACAGTGTGTTTATGTGTAATTCATTTATTTAATGTTGATGTTTTGCCTTTTCCTTTCACATAAATTCTGCGGCATCTTCCTCTTCGATTTAAAGGGAAAAAAAAATATGAAAAGGGGAAAGAAACAGCAATATTTGAAATGACTAGATTTACATAGATCTTCGTCTGTGGCCGATGTCAATGTTTCTACACGACGCACAGATTTATTAAAGGATTACAAGTGTGAGATGATAAAATCCAGCTACGCCAGGTAAACAGATCAAGACACCTGATCACAAAAAACTAGCTTTCGTCTCAAACTAAAGAAATTGCGTGTGGAAGAAAAGAGGTACAAAAGGGAGAAAATACAACAGGCAGAAAATAAGGGAAAGGAGACACTTTGTCACAAAGTCACGCACATAAAAGCGCAGAAATGTGCGAAATGCAGTAATTGCGAAAGGCGCTCAATAGGAAGTCGGATTCGGGTTCTGCAGTCGCGGTTCAAGAGCGTCTCCGTGAATGTGCCACTCATTACCGGCGGCGGATGAAAAGCCCGAGAATGCCGAGCGATTGTTCTCCGGTGCTGGAGAAAGACGGTCCTGTCCTCTTCATTAGCCCTGGAGAGAGATCAGGGAGCGAGTGTAATGAAGAGAAGGATCACTCGGTAATGTTTACCCGTCGATGGAGGTGAAGTTGGCGGCATAGCTCCGGCGGTTTCCCGGCAACAGCCTCTTCTGTGTGTGTAGGCCATCATGAATATACAGACTGTGGACAGTGACATAATGACCCTGATGCTAAAGTCTTAATGTCGGCGAGTGTGTTTCACTCTAAACGCACAGAGCATCACGGATGCCCTTAAATGTTAAAACAGCTCTAGATCATTTTCATTGATTTGTGAAATATATAAAACGGAACGTACAGTTACTTTCACCTTTGCTTTTGGTTATTGAGGGGAACATATAAGCCGGTTTATTTGTATGTTATTTCTTGTACCACCTACTGCAACTTACGTACTGTAGTGATATGACTGTAACTGCAGGTTAATGGTTCTTTCGCGCTAACAATATTAATGCAACCAAACGCCGCTGTCAGCGAACTAGGATGGATAGAAAAATAGCTTGTGTTTCCATTCTTTTCCATCCAATGCAAATAAAAAAGGTCAAAGAAAATAAACAAGTTGTCTTTGATGGAGATTTTAAACACAGGACCCCCCCTCCCCCATAGCTCCCCTAATGGTGTGTATGATGATGATAACATGTATCTGCGCATAGTTTTATGGCCTCATCGACTTCAATCACTCCATGGAAAAACAAATCTGATCTGGTCTACCTGCCTCCATCACGCCATCCTCCAGAACAATGATAGATAGATAAAAGACAGTGTCTGTGGGTTTGTGTATTAAATAAAAAAGACGGATGTCCCCGCAGCTGGCTGTTTGGCATCGCCTGATGCGAGTCATTTATCTAAATGTAGCCGTGGCAGCCAGGGCCCTGGGCTGACAGAAATGACCCATAATTTGCTGCTAACTGCAGTAGCGGGTTCTGTAATAAAAGCTTTTCATTAGGGCTGAGCAGACTGCACCAGGCACAACTTACCAAAAGGGCCCTTCCTCTAATTGCTAACCATTACAAATATGGTCCATTTGGTGGAGAGAGAGAAGAGGGGAGAGAGAGCAGAGAGGAAGAGAAGAGGGTGTGAGATAGGTCTGTGTTTCCCCTTTACAAAGCGCACCAATAATTGAACAATTAAACTTTAGCAATGTGATTACCACTCACCGTAACTAAAAGCAGATGTGCGAGTGACACAAGGCCACAGCGGGCGGAAATGTAAAGTCTGGCGGGGAGCATCTACCCGGGGATGAGGTGTCATCGTTGGGGCGTGATTACCTACAGCTCCAAAAACAACAGCAGAAATGGCTGATTTGTGTGAATAAATACAAGATGGACATAAAACAGAAGCAATACCTCAACAACATAAAAGAAATCCTCGGTGTGGACAACAAAACGACCGCTAGATATATGAGAGTTGTTTCTCTGGTTCAGTGTTTATTTTTTCACTTCGGAAGAGAAGGAGAAAAAACAGCCACTGGCTCGCTCGTTTCTCTTGTTGAGTGGAGCGCAGACATTATTTAGTGATCTGAGCCGGTTTATAATTTTCCCATAAATCGCTATAGCAGACATTGGTGGATACAGAAGAGCCCATGAGCTTCGGCTGAGATTATGAACGCAGCTTTTGTTTAAATACAACACTGCGATAATAAATACGCGTCTTACAAGAGGGGGAATAAAGACCCACAATTGATGTTGTGAGAACCCTAACCTTTCAATTTCCTAACGTTAGAAATGTTATTTTAAACGTTCTAGAACCGTTCTAAACGTTCCGGATTTTAGACGTCGTATACGTCAGCGTTGCTTGGTTTAAATAACGTTTCACTAATAACGTAAGAATAACGTTTTTGATGCATATGATGTACAACGTTAATCACGCAAGAACGTTTTTAGGTAACTTGGAGATAACTTTAAAGGAACGTTGGCAGAACGTTCCTTGCAGCTTTTGCGGATGCGGGCGCGTTAGTTAGATAATAACACCGCAGATCTCGATTTGATGGCCAAACATGTTTCTGTGTTTGTTGAGCTTCGCCAAAGATGCTCTTTTGTGTGCACGTGTGAGCTGACCTCTGCTTTATAGCCACTGATCGTCTCAATGATCTCCGCGTGCAAAATAAAACCAGAGAGCCAGCGTTTGGTTAACAGGCTCTGATTAGAAACAGCAGGTGTTTCTCTGTGGGCTCGCTGCTGGTGGGAATGGTGGAATACAGTACGGGCTGTGACCTCTTTATTCACCCATACAAAGACACCGATGCTGCCACAGATCCCGTCATTACGTCCTTTCCCTCCCTGCCAATTAAAACCCACTTGTTTGATGTCCCAATTAGCCTGGAGTTCAGCGGCCCCAATGTTGTTGTGTATTTGTTTGTGTGTGTGCATACAAAACATGTAGATAGTGGGGGCGGTGTTCCTTAGTCTGAATAATTCAATAGGAGAAATGCATGGATGCAGAATTTCTTAAACACAAAATAATTACTTGAAAAAGCTTTCCTAGATTTGTTGCAGATTGTTTTGAATGTTCAGGATGTGGAGAAGTAACATTGTACCACGTATGTGTATTATAATCGTTAAAATTGGTGTGATAATACATTTATAATGTAAAGATTCCTAGTGTATTGTAGTCATTTTACATGTTATTATACTTTATTTAGTGGCATGTGGTCCAACACTCCACTGCCACAATTTAAGCACAATAAGATTAGATACACATGTAGCCTATCCAGATTTTTTGTAGCAAGTGTGGCCCACTGCCCAGTCCATTGCCATCTGTGACAACCGGTGACTTAATCCAAGCAATTCTTGGAACTGTTGCAACCGTCACCAGTCTAGCCTGAATTGTACCGAAGAATTCTCTTATCAGACACATTTGGTGTAAATAGCAACCATATCTGAGAGAGCGAGATAAAAATCATCACACTAACAAATTTGTGCTTACATTTGCTTATCAGTAAAAGTCGTGGATAACAGGCCAAAAGAACTGCTCACATCACACTGAGTTTCAGTTAAATAGCCGCTGGTTGTTATTGTCCAGCTATAGAGAGAACCATGCAGTTTTGCATTGCTGGAGTCTGCTATACAAATGCAGTTTATATATGCAAAGTTACTGGTGCTACATACAAAACAAAATCCCCTTCGCTGATACCAGGAAATTATGTGTAATTCACTGCACAAACTTGGACTGAATCAGACAACCTTTCCCCTTTACAGCAATTTGACTATCACTGAAAGAGTCACTCAGGTATGGAACAAACTAGCGATTGTTTCCTCCATCTTCCCTTAAAACGAGCAAAGGAAAGAGAGAGAGAGAGAGAGAGAGAGAGAGAGGCTGTTTGTATAGATGGAATCAAACTGGCACCCAATTCTGTTCACATTGAATAATTCAGAAACAATTTAAAATCGGGGCAAAAATGTACCTATTAAATATTCCCAGGTGACTTTAGTGGCCTGATATAGAGTGAAATTTAGGATTAAAGGGTGAAATCTCCTGCCCCAGGCTGTACAAATATGTTAAAAGGTGAAAATGCACCTGCAGAGGTTGTGCTTATGAGACGATACCGGACAAACAACACTAGGTGTCACCCCTTCTCCTCCGAAGGGTGCAATCATACGTCATAAGATTATGATATCACAGACAGTAATGGCACCAATATACAAAATGTTCTTTTAGATCATTAGCTATTCCTGCGTGATCGACTGGTCTTAAATACGAGAACGGAATTCATTCAGCAGATGGATTTCTCGTTATAGCCAAACAAAGACAGACCCGTGCAACAGTCCACCTGAATGCCACAGGAGCTTGTAGTTTATCGACGGGGGTTACAGATGGCATGTCATTCCTGGCTGTTGATCAGACATCTGTAACCTGTGATAGGTTACATAGGAAAATCTGTGATAGGAAAATCGGGCCATATTCAAACTGCTTTGTTTCCGTGGATTGCAATTATGACACTGTGTGTGTGTGTGTGTGTGTGTGTGTGTGTTAGGCCTATGTATGTATGTCCTTAATATACATTCATACATGCATGCATGCGTTTTAAGTTGGATAAATTGGTTTAAATTGGAAAGCAATTCTATTAAAAAAAACTACAAAACATGCAATTGTCATAGTATTTACCCAAATTGCATAAAGATTTCAAAGCGTTTTAACTTGCATATTAAATACTAATTTATTATCACTTTAAATGTAGCAACGACACTATTTGGGTGCAGACGACAGTAACTACAGTATTTTTACAGTATTGTGGCTCTCGGGTATAAAGGAATAAGGTGGGAGAGCAGCTCAAAAGATCCTCAGACGGCAGCAGGCCGTATAATTACCGCACCTGATTTATACGTGATTAACATGCCGCCGTAACTTACCGCTCACGCCGAAGCGCAGTCATAACTTTACCCCGACTTCCAGCAAACAGGCGCGATACGCGGCAGAATGGATGTGCGTGACTCCGGCGGGAGCATATGGTATATTTCTCCATCATCAATAATTCACACGAAATGAGCAAAAATTAGTCGGCCCGGTTACTGCCGAGTTTGTTCCGCATTAATTTTGCCGACGTGTTCTAAATGGGGTCGTTAGGATGAAAACAAAGTGCCTCTCTCAGTGTATTTAAAAGAGCGAATTGCTTCGTGAGAGTCTTGTTCACGGCCTTACACCTGCTCTCTTTGTAAATAAAAGTATTGTTTACAGCCCGTGCAGGCTGTGAAGTTAGTGACTGATGATCAAATTTACCTCTAATTGTGAAATAGTTCACACACGGCCATAATAAACAGAGACATTCGCCATGCAATCCTAACCAATTTTGCAGCACGGCGCTGCTTAAATGATCATTGTAACAGCTGCCATGATGGACTTGTTGTCTGTAAAGACACACAATCATATATCTCTATATAACACACACACACACACACAGACCCTTGTTGCCTTTACATATTGTTGGCTTAACCTGAATGGCCCTAATCTTTTTTGTGCACAGGTTGCTGTAGTAGTGCCACTCTGTCACTCACGGCCAATGAGGTTCGACTAAGGAAGAAAAGAAACTGGAACAATAAGGTGAGAAAATGTCCCTCTCGGCACAGACTGGCTCAAGTGCGGCCGTGTGTGAGCGCAGAACGGATTCACAGAGGTGGGGGACCATTAGACCACAGGGATTATTAGATTTTTAAGGGAGGCGTGACCTCTCCTCTCTTCTGCTGTGACACTTACACTCATTCGTGCACACCTAACCTGCCGTGCCAAATGTAATGAAAAGACTATGATAATGTCGTGGTATTGGATGTTTGAGAATTGTGCTACCCTGGGAAAGAAAGAGAGAGAGAGTGAGAGAGAGAGAGAGAGAGAGGTTGTGGTGGCAAAGGGCTGGATGAAAGCTTTTCTGATTTCCTGGATGATGGTTAAAGTGTAAGTGAAATATGAAGACAGCTATTAAATATAGCACCGGGTTGTTTGTGTTTAAAAAGTTCAAATGACACCCTAGAATTATGGCTACTGTACAATTTAAACACTTATACAGATGAAATTTAAAATTCAAGCTCTCACTGAATTGTTGTGCAAGTGTAAAATTGTGTATTGGGCTTTTCCAAAACATGCAATTGTGATTTAAATGCACACAGAAAGTTAAGAAATAAAAGGAATAATAAATATTCAGATACAAAGCTGCAGTCCTTAACTTTTGCCTCTTTACTGCCACCTGTTTGAAACACAAAATTGCAGGTTGCTGTACATACCTAAATATGTACATACCTAAATATGTTTCACATTTCTTGTGAAATTCCTACCTGACAACTCAAATTATAAATCATTTTTATAAACTAACCATTTGTATCATGGTAAGGTAAGGAGATTGTGTTGAACACTGATCTGTCATGTAATTGCAATAACAAACATTGTTAAATTCTAACCTAAAAAGTTACAGATTGCAGCTTTAATATGATGTAAAAGCATGCAATGTAAAATAAATATAGCTACAGTTGTACAGTATGCAGAAGTTGTTTCAATAATCCGGTAGTGACAGTTTGTTTAAGAGTCAAAGATGGTGTTTGTGTTGTGGTGGTGACTGAGGCAGAGAGAGCACAGAGTTCAGAGTTAAATGTATTGGAACAAATGCCTTTCATTGTCAATGATTGTTTTAATTGAACAGGGTGAGGATGGGGCGGTTTTACCGAAGACTGTGGGTAAAAGGTCTAACAAATCTTGGAGACAGGTATGATGAAATATAAAGGTAGGAGTCACACCGAGACAATTTCCTTTAAATGGACCATTACTGCACATACATGCGGACCGTAGAAAATGAGATTAATGGATACGTTTCGCTTAAAACATTTACACTGAGTATTGACTCTTTCTCTCTCTCCCTCAGACTCTCTGTCAGGTGAATGTCACTTCACTGCCGGGAAATTTAACGTTGCTTTTAACCTGTGTTGCCATGTAATTACCTTGACATTTACCCTTCATTAAATCAACTCTACTGCAGCCATTTTATTTTCCCCGACTAGCCCCATCCAGGCAGGCGGCGATAATTATACATGTTAATAATTAGAAACAGTAGAGGCTGTGGAGCTATCAGTCTAAAATGCAGAGCAAATACAGCAATTTCCCATGATTTCTGACCTTCCCTGCGTTTGTTCATTATTTTTGCAGGGAGAGAGAGCGAGCGAAGGGCAGAAATGCGATTAGAGCGTGCGATGAGACTGACTGAACGAGTCACTGACAAGGGAAATGCCTGCTACTCATTTTGTCCATCGTTTCCGTTATTACGAGAACTGCCGGGGAATCGGTGCGATGGTGGATGCCGGCGATAACGATCCACCGGGGACTCGTCAATCAAACTTCCCAATGCCACCCCGAATTGAAATTTCATCTGCATTTGAATTAGCAACATTATTCGCCAATTTACCTCAGAGTGAACATTTTTCCATTGGAGATGGAATTAAATTAGAAAATGAGTGAGTCTTTAATTTCCAGATTATTAATCACAGAATATAATTCACCTCCACATACCTTAAGGGCAACCACATTATCCTAAGTACCATTTTATCTCCTGACCGTGAAGCTTGTGCCCTGATGGTGAGGTGTCATACAAATCCAGTTTTTCAGAAGCAGATGATAAAAGAATACATTTCTCTCCATCACCGAAGACATAATATTAGCAGCACTTCCTGCCTGAGAGCTTATTTGACATGAAATTGGGTAGTTTTTAACCTATAAATGCAGCAGTAAAATTACTTTTCTGTAAGTGGGAAAGTCAGCATAATTTGAGATTTATTCTTATGAGAAGTGGTACATGTACAAAGACTGTTCAAAACGACCCGCTCAGCCTTGAGTAAAGGCAGATCTTATAGGCAGATTAACAGATTTAATTTATTTTTTGTTTATTATAATAATACCTTCAGAAATTCCCTTTCAATATAGGCTACATTCTATGCATGATTTTTCTATGCACACACAGCATGTTTTGTCTCTTACCATATCAGCCATATATTAATCACATGTATTTGCAGGTAAGAGAACAATTCAGTTGCATTTTACTTTGAAACCAAGTAACTGAAACGATTTTTATTCCATTTTAGTGTTCAATGTTTAAATAATATAAAACAACTAAGTATAGCACCTACTAAGTCCACACAATGTGAAAGTGTTGCCAAATCTGTACGAATCGCCCGTTACAATAATTACTGCTCTGCTTAAATTTACATCTGTCATGCGTTATTTCTGCAGTTTGTTACTTTAC
The DNA here is from genome assembly GCA_036877545.1 of Yasuhikotakia modesta. NCBI lineage: Eukaryota > Metazoa > Chordata > Actinopteri > Cypriniformes > Botiidae > Yasuhikotakia > Yasuhikotakia modesta. The sequence continues at coordinate 9,812 of JBAJNP010005131.1, forward strand.
AGTATTGTAAAGTACATGCTAATGGTTGTAATTGTTGGTGGTTTTACGGCGATGTCCACTTCAGTTTAAATATGCCTTTTAGAAAAAACAACAGCAGGTGTAAAGATATGAAATTGTTTTAGTGAAACATCCACATGATTTTCCATGGAGATTGAACATAGTGGAACCCAATGAAAGTCTGTTTATATAAAAGGCTTCTTTTCTCTAGTATGGTAAATTCAGGCTGAGTTTGAACCGTGACGTGTTGGAGGGCAGTGATACAGTCTCACTGAAGTTACTGCAGGGCGGTAATGGTGCCTCTTAGTCAAACCTAAAGTCCTGGGGTACCGCTGCTCTCCCTTTGCTGCTGTGCATGAATATTAATGCTAATACTTTTAAAGCATTATAGACTTAAATGTGACAGTGCAGCTAGCGGCTAATCACAGATAAAAGCCCATTACAACGCTAACTACTGCTCTGCCTGTGGACGGAGCCACTTCGAAGGTCAGCTTGAAATGTTTCAAATCAGAAAACATGAACACGATACTGACTTTAACTCTGGGTTTTATAGACTCACATTATGAAAATGGTCTTTGCTTAAAACAGTATAGAAATTGCCCCTGGTTGTGGCATGCTAATGGCCATGATGTGTGCTAAAGCTAATGTGCGTTGCACTGGGGCTTGCTGTTCAGAGAGTTTATGGAGTTTGACTTTTACAAAACTTTTTCTAGAATTAGACAGCTAATGAACCAATGAAGGGCTTGTATTTTAGAGGTCTTTAAATGCAATGTTGTGATATATTGTGTTGAACTTTTCTAATTATTTTTGAATTTATGTTTTGTTTTTTAAACATATCTCAGTGTTATGCGTAAAGCTGCGTTGAAGCAACGTAACATTGTACAAAGCACTATATAAATAAAATTAAATTGAATTGCCATCTAGATACAGTGGCCAAAATGGCACGTGGATAAAAACAAAAAATATATATTTTTTCTTTTTATATACATTTTCTTTTTTTCTTTTTATAATTTTTTGTTTATTATTTGTTTTTTTGTTTATCTTTTGTTGTTTTTTGCATAAAGTTAATTTAAAATTGTGAATGAAAAAATGTTATTTGTAAAATTGTTATTTAGTAGCTAAAGAACGGAAGCATTTTCTGCCATGTTTAATTTGTTACCACCACAGGATTTTACACCCCAGAGGAAACTTACTTTATTTATTTTTTATTTCTTTAATTTTTTTTATTTCTTTAATAATGTTTGACGCTCCACTGTTCTGATGAAAAGAATGCTTGTCACATTATAAAACAACCGGAAAGGTCACAGACCGCTGACATAAATTGAGAAAATAAACCACTGCGCTACACAACATTTAAGAAACTTATCAGAGGAGAGATGGAGAACAAAAAGTGAGAGAAACCTCCCACAGAGCGAGAGAAGATGTCTCACAGCACGTTGGATTACAATCTACAGCCTCAACAACCGCCACACTCCATCGCTGAAAAGAGATTAAGACCTCATGGGGTCAGTTACACGGAGATAACGCGTGAAAAACATCTCATGCTAACTAATTCCTCCTGACTTAAACAGCAGCAGACGGCTACACCAGACACCGCAACCATCCATCACCGCGAGGACGTAGTTGCCAAAACCGTAGTATGACGAATGACGGGTGACTTGATTGAAACCTGACAAAATTACCTTTTATTTTATAATAATGTCTGGCAGCAAAGCCCAGCCCACGATAAATACAGATCCATCACCTGACTGTCACCAGCCGACTCTCTGTAATGTGTGATCAGCGAGTTTAGCCTTCTAGACTCCAAACTTACCAGCAAACTGTCAACGCGAGGCCGTACCGCCCCGACACTGACAAATACTCACCCTGACAGGGCCACAAATCACACACTGAAGAGTTTTAAAACTCAATATTCACTGGCCACGCATCTGCGGCGCTCTTGTTAAAAGTGTATTACAGCGGCCTCAGCCGCAAACACACTCTTTATTATTACTGTATTGACAGCAACTATAATAAAGTTGTGTTTTTGGAAAGCTTGGAAGATGGGAAAGAGACAGGCTGAGAGAGACAGGCTGAGCGAGAGGAGGGGGTAAAAAAGCAATAGCTATAATGACAGAGGTCCCTTCTCTGGAATATGGTGAAATGGCTCATTGATTGAAAATATTATGGTGGAAAAAACATGAAAGTGTTGTGATTGATGACTCTTTCTTACTTTAATTCCTAGTCTTGGCCTTGAAATACACAAGCAATAATACACAAAATGACTTTGCCTTTTTGCTCCCAGCTGTAAAGATGTATTGAGTTTTCAGCTTCAAACCTGTCCTAATTCACGCCGGCCCGATGTTTGCGGTGATCACCGGCTATTGTAGCCACAACGGAAAAGATCTCAAAGATCTACAGTAATGTTTTTGTCGACAAAATGACATAGCAGTTATTCTGTTTATTATATTCATGTCACTGATTTCTCATGTTTTTTCTTGATGTTTCTATTTCAGGTTCTGCAAACAGTCAAAGATCAATTTGTCCTGGTGTAAAGACCGGTTTAGACCAGCTTACTGAGTCTAGGCTAGTTTATGCTGCTTGTTAGTTGTGTTGCCGGTGGCTAATACATCTGCTGGTGGCCAGGTAAGCTTATCTATTTATCAGATAATTGGGTTTCTAGCTGTCATGGAACGTTCTCATAACATTGACAAATGTTTTCATAAGTTATCAGAAAGGTTGTTATTGGAACATTTTAAAAAATATTAATACATGTGTAAATAATGTTCTTCAGGGAGTAATGTTAGTACAATGTCTAAAGAAACTGGACATTCCTTTGCACATTCCTACAGTTTTGTTACTTAATGAAAACGTAAGGGAAATGTTCTTACAACCTAAAATCATTAGCTGGGTAGTTGCATTTTATATATCATCTTTATTCATTATATATTGTAACTGCATTCGTTTATTGGTTGTCTTAACTCTGTGACTAAAATCTCTTTTTTTCATCCGTGTTTGAGTATCGTCTCAAATCATAACATAGCCACGGTCCCCCTTTAAACTATGACGATCACATAAGCTCCGTCACACTCTGGATACGGCCCACTAAGTGTGCTTAAGGCTCATTGTTAACATAAGGCCAAATCTGTAATATAGCATGGACAATTAAGTGCACAATTTTTGTATAAATGCAAAATCCTTCACTGTGAATAATTCAGTCAGCTCTCTCCAGCTCGTTTAATAGAATGGCGACAGAGTGAGGGAGCTCATTTGGTCGTGCAGCCGGGTTTAATTAGATTTTATGATGTATGGTATTGCTAATTCAGTGGCCCTCTGTGCTCTGTCTGCGACAGCTCCTGTTCTCCAGCTCTGCTGTCACGGACCCATTTTTAACCGTATTGAAAAATTTAGGCTTTATTATCGCCCAGCTCACTCACTCCACCCAATCAGAGGGCAATGTAATGAGCTGCTAAACTCTCTCTCTCTCTCTCTCTCTCCATATCTAATTCAGTTCTTCTACAGGAACAGCACGAGAAGAGACGCATGAGGAAAAGGGAGGAGAGGATTGGCAATTGAGTTAAAGAGGTTAGTAAAAGTGAAAAGAAAAAGGACAAGAAGTTAATGGAAAAAGAAAAGATGAGCACAGATTACAGACAACGGAGGAGGGAAAAGACTGAGAAGGAGTGAAAGGGTGACAGTGAGGTATTAGTTAGCGGCATTAGTGTTAGCAGCGTTGACGCATGAGGGAAGTTTTCACAAGCCTGTAGCCATTAGCCCCCAGTTCCTGTGGCTGTCACCAGACTGAGGCCTAATACACTGTTCCTGCATGAGCTGCCAGCCTAATACATCTCACTCTGAGAAAGGTCACCGCTGGAAGGCAAACAGATTGGGTGAAACACAGCATGATCCGCGGGCGCACGGAAGCGGGGGTGTAAAGACCGGCTTACTTACTGACCTGGTGCCAACACACACTGTACAGTCCAGAAGTCTGAGACCATCAGAGAACTGAGATTTAATTTAAACCTGTAAATAAACAAAGTTTGGAATAATTCTGTAGAATATATTTATATGTTTATGATTGTTTCGTGACTCTGTGTCATATGATATTATTCAGTTGAAACAGTTGTCAACTAAATTTATAATATGATTTATGAAATACAAATGTACAAATATGATATGATACAACATCAAATATCTTTGTTTAATTAATGAAATAAATGCATTAAACTTAAACTTGGCAAAATAGAAGCATCTGATCTCTACTGATCTCAGACTTTTGGATTCCATTGCATGCTCTCTCTCTCTCTCTCTCCTCAGAATCAGACATTCTGTTGTTCTGTAATAAACATTCAGTATCAACTTTCACTGATTCCCTGAAGCAGTGAAATGGTATCAAAGAGTGAATTGAGAGTAATGGATGGAGAAGAACAAGCAGACCTGGTGTTAGAGGTTAGATGAATGTGGCAGAAATGAAATTAAAGGGGTGAAAATGAGATTAACGGTCGAAGGTGTCAAAACTTCAGTTAATGAAAAATATCTTTCGACTGCTCTAATTACTTGTCTCCTCTTGCAGGTAAAGGCAGGTGAGATTAAAGCAGATTCACTGCAATGAAAGGATCATTTCAGCACTCATTTTGTATGTTGGGAAAAGTGTAAAAAAATCAATTTTTTCAAGTTTTAATATGCAGCTGAATTTTCTTATATTCTTCTTTCTTATATATCTTATATTTCAAGTATTTTTGTATATTTATATATACTAATATAATTATATATATACTAATATAATATATATACTAATACTTATATATACTGTTTTTTTTTGTTTTCAGGTTATATATATATATAGATCTACCTGAAAACAAAAAAAATACAAACTTTTAGTCACAACTAGAAAAATCACACACACACACACACACAGGTGAATTTGTTGACCGGCTCTGAGCCAGTGCAAAAATCACATTAAAACATACCAAACTCAAAATCGAATAGTAATCCATTTACAGGTAATCAAACATTTACAGCAAAGCAACTACAGCCAGCAAGAACGATCCATCAACCGCAAACCTGCGTTCCACATCACCCCACATCTCGTTTTTCACTGCATATCTCAATCTACCTATGCAAATGAGGCATGAGGGAAAGAGTGAGAGAATGATAAACAAATATTCATCCATCCTGCTAAGGAAATTAGAGGAAAAAGGCTAGACGTAGAGATTTAGGTCTGGGTATAATGCCAGGTCGTGCTTTCTCTCTCTCCATCTTTAGCGTTTGAATTATACATGTGGCAGTAGCTTGTCAGCACCATTGAGGTGAATTAACTGAGCACATCGCGGCTTTTGTTATAAATCCCACTGCCTAGCTTTGTACGCGTTTTCCCAACATTCTGTGTACCTGTGAGATGACGGATTAGCACACAGTTCAGATTAATGTCACCGCCCTGCGCCAAGTTCTCTGGCTGAGGGGGTGGGGTCTGAACCCCAGGGCCTGAGATTGAGAGATCTCGTTTTTTTCCCCTTTACCCTTCATTTTTTGAGAGACAGGCTCACCCCTCCTGTATGGTAATCCTCTGGTGGGGTCACCACAGGCTAGGCGGCACTGGCTGTTCCTCCATTACGGGCCCCATTTGTATATCAGGTTGTAATTACACAGTGCTGAGCCCTCAGGCCTACATTGACCGATCTCACCTTTCGGAAATATACGATTCAAACACAATATAATTATGGCTGTATTAAATGACTAATGAATTCACGTGGTGCTAAGTTCTCTCTGCAGCAGTCATTTGTAAATATTTCCAACGTAATTCTGTGGTGATTTATTCTCCTTCGCACAACGATATGAAAGAACGCAGGGTTTACCTTTTAAAGGCCTCAATTTTCTCCCATGTAGCCTCTAACTCAGCGATACAGACGGGAAAACATCTCCTGAAACGCTTCTGTGGTTAGCGAAACGCTAATCATAAAATCAGGCTGTGACAGGGTATTATGCTAAAGGCCATTTTCAGTGTTGCTTAGCTTTAAATGGTTAAAATCAGGGAGCTGTTTTGAAATAAAAATCTGCTACCTTCTCAAACACCCAAGACGCTTATAACCTCGCTGAAGGTGGCGGAAGCCAATTTCTTTTCCCTCAAAATGAAGTGAACCCTTTTTTATTTGAGACGAAAATGTCAGTAATTTGTCTAAGATTGATGACGTCTTACATTTGTACCCAATAAATGAAAAATAGATGAGCCCCGAGTTCTTTCGTTTAATATTTAAGGCAATATTAAAGCCTTCGTACAGCCAGGAGAAGTAGTTTTGTTTAAGAGGAATAAGACTATTGGGTATTATTTGCTGAGCGCCTCATGTTTATTTGATGGGATTTTTGTGGCTTTCTGAGGAATTCACAAGTCGTAGAAATTGCTCCTGTTTTGCAGTATGTAGTAACCGGCTAAAGTGCTGTTTCATATAGCCGGCAGCTTTTCAGAAGATTGTGTGTCTTCACTTCTGTCTGTCTGAGCACAATTATTCTCCATAAAACAAAAATAAATGTGTTGTAAAGACATAATGTTTAGGATTAAATTATTGTAACGGTTTCCAGAGCAACTCAATAAACAGCATCCTTAGATTTGGCAAGCCAACAGGGAGCACTCACAACGTTGACTAACGTTCTTTAAATGCTCTTTTAAAGTTATTAAAAAAACGTTTTTGCAGTAATGTTAATAGAATTTTTTTGACATAATATATTGTATATATGTCAAACTTTATTTTTTAGAATAACTGTTATTTTTATGCTTTTAGTGGAACAAGCAAAAACTGGATTTCCTGAAACTTTCAGAATAGCATATTTAATGTTTTTGTTACCTAGCTAGCGAAATGCTAGCGAAACATTCTTACTGCATGAAATTGTCAGCTGGATTCCCAGAAACTTTTTTTGCTAAGTGCTACCAAATCAGAATTCAAGTTTTTAAAAGAGATCAGCGTCTGAGTCGGTAATGGTACATCTTCACAAAGAGTTCATGAATGTCAATTGCTTGAAAACTGAACTGATTCATAATGAACCAGCACCTAATTTGGCGCTTGGAGAGCTGCATTAGTCAATAAGCTTCTGTACTCTTTGAGGTATTTGCTTGATATAGATATATCTCTGAGCAATCAGCCCTGACATGGAGTTGAGTAGTGCTTCTCACTCTAGTGCTGGTTAACTGCCTTATTCAATGTGAGTGCAGAACAATGGTGTGTATCGGTCTCTGCTGCATAAGGAAATTAAATCAAGCCTCAAAAATCTGTACCCTAAGCTCTATCTAAGAGGCAAAATCAAAAGAACCTCTCTCTCTCTCTCTCTCTCCCTCTCTCTCTGTTTTACCCTGTCTGTCTCTCTGTCTCGCCCACTTTCCCTCTCTCCCCCCTCATGGCCCTTAAATGAGACTTTACAAGCTTGATTCTGGGCCTCTGTGTTATTTGATTAACCAATTTGTTGGAGCTGTACATCAGAAGGGCGAGCGGCAGCAGGCCGGCCGGATGATCGGGCCTCTACACACACACTTGAGCATGAGCCTCGCAATCACCCACAGCTGAGGAACAAGTGGCCCAAACACAGCTGTGTGCCGGCCCACACCCGCTCGCAGCCGCTCGCTAATAACAAGCAGAAGCTCGGCATTTTCACAGAGATTAAAAAAATGAGTTAAGAGTGGAGGTGGGAGGAGGGGAGGGAGTAGAGAGATCTTAGCACGCCGGTGACAGACAAAGCAAATGCACTCTATGAGAAAACGAGTGCCGTGTAGAGTGGCGCTGTCTAATGCAGCCAGATGGAGAGAGAGCTGGATGGTGACCAAGGTTATATAAGCTCCTAGAGTTTGAGAGATCTGATTGGTGGGATCAACACTTTGGCACCGGAGATGAAGGGATCTAATGAGCACTATCTGCAAAATGGCCTCCTGTAGAACTTCAATGGCTTTGTCCTATTATCGCAGATGTAGTTCTCATTGAAAGACAGAGGTGGAGACGCATGCAGCAGAGCAGAAGAACGTACACTTAAGGCTAATCCATCTCAGTTTGCACATGCAGTCAAAATATTAAATCCTGGCGATCGATGTTGTTATAAAGTTCAACACCAGCATGATTTGGTTGCACGTGATGCTTAAAACCGTGACTTTGATGTGGGTCTGATTTTCTGTTCCTGATTGTGTTGTTGTTTGTGTCACAGGGCTGCTGTGGGCAGGTGTTGCGTTTTGGAGGTGAGAAACCAAAAAATCTGGAGGTGATTCCGGTGCTCTGGGTAAGGCATAACATGATCAGATAAGATAACAATTTAAGGTTGTAAGAATGTTGTTCTAACATTTCCACCAAGTAGCAAAAATTTTATTTTTTAAAATGTTTTTAAAACTGTAGATTGCGTTTTATGTTGTCACTGGAACAGAGAGCAAACCACAAAGCATTTGAGAGAGGAATGTTCTACTCAAGAGAACAATGTCACTTTTGCCAGGGTCAGCCACAAATTAGAGGCAAACATTGTGTATGTAGTGAGCTTTTGTTGTTGTTTGGTACAGTAAATGTTGGAGGAATGTTTGTACTTAACTAAACAAATATTAGTCTAAAGCGTATATGGATGGATAGGCTTGAGAAAGTGCCAATTGTTTATCTTTTTTAATTTTTGGCTAATTGCAGTTACTGATAATTTGCAGGCCAAATTTAAGCCCTGACTGTAAGGTAACAGTTTATCTCTGTTAGCAGTGCTGGGTGTTTAGAAGTTGGAGTATTGGAGAATTCAAACTCAATCTTCAGTTTTTATTTAAAACTTTAAATCCTTAGGGCCGACTCCATCCATTAACCTCGTGTGAGGAAAGCTTGCTAACCATCGTAGCCTGAGGCCGCTGTTCACTGATAGCTGCAGCTGACTGCGTGTGTGACTGTGTGTGTGACTGCGTGTGTATGCGGTGTTGTGTTATGCTGGGGTCCACAGCAACCAGATGGGTACCATGTTGTAATTCACTCCTTGAAACCCCTATTGGCTTATTCAGATGATATTAACTGACAGTCATTTGCTTACGGGACACAAATTAAATCATCTGATGGCATTAAGGAGCTCTCTGCAGACTCTAGAGAATAAATGCAACGCTGTGAGAATTGTTGTGTGATTTAAAGATGGAAACGAATTGATTGAACTCTAGCGTTGCAGATGCGTTCGGTAACAACAGTAGGCCTGTAACATATAAATGTATATATTTTACATCTCGTGTCAGTTTTACTGCACGGTTGTGTAGATTTAAAGCCGTACAGATACCTAGATTTTATAGTCAGTCACGATTATGACGGATGTCTTGAAACGCGTGTTCGATCCGGACACGTTGACGCAGAGGGTCCGTCAGTGCAGCTGATATGAATTACCCACAGGTAACGCAGAACAATCACAAAGAACCGGGGTCCGTCCATTCCAACAGCATTTACAAAAAATCAATATCAATACTTAATGTAAGCTGGGTGAAAAATGAGCCGGCGTAGAGAGGGCATAATAACAGAACAAATGAAAGATCTTGCGGTGTCTCCCTCCCAGTAGGGGACGAGAGGAGAGGGGGATGGAGAAAATGAGAGAAAAAGAGGAGAGGCAAATATTCTACTTATAGGGCATTGCTTGTGCCTTTACAGTATAAGTGAATGGCAGACGATCTTACTAAAATGGCTTGTGTGTAAAGGAGTGGAGGTCTGCAAAAACTTTTAAGCTGTTGTTTGGTTGCGCAATGGTTTGCGAGGAAACTTGAACTTGACTTTATAGCATGGTGGTCCTCATTGGGTGTTTAAAACATTTGCTGCTTAGAGTGACTTAGGGTGTAGCATACATTATATACAGTATACGGTGAATAGGGTACATATATTTTAGTATGTGACAAAACAGATATACATTTTAAACACTAATATAACATTTTTCTTAAATAGTGGAAATTGGTGTCAAGTATAAGTGGGCACAATTGGTAGAGTCATGTATGGATGTGTGTTTGTCACACATACACATGGGCTGTGTGTTATAGGTGAAATGCTTGCACTTTCATCTTTCAACATGATGACAAGTCCAGTTTGGAGCCAGATGTGAAATTTTACCTTCCCACCCCAAAATTGGTTTTGTCCTATAAATCTTTTATATTTTCACAGAGAGAATTACAGCATCTGCAGTCACTTCAGGAAACTGGTGGATGCTGCAGCTGGTTAAACAGACGGTGATACAACACTTCTGGTCTCCCCTGATGTGATACGTATGGATATAAGGTGACGGTATGTTATTCAGAACACAGCGGATATAAAGGCCTCCGTCAGTTACTCTGTTTACCAGATGAGGGCACTGCAACCAAGTTCTCAAGGTCTTTATGGCGACCAAGCATCTTTAGCGCTTACAGGGGTGTATTCAGTTTCCTGCTTCAGAAAGTTTGGGGAATGTCCCTTTAGCTGTGGGTAAACAAATCAGAGAAATTTGACGTGAACTTTTTAAACCTACTTTACTTCCTTAATACTGCCACCCAGCTACAATTTCCCTAACGTTTATATTAGTTACCAAAAAAGTTCTAGAAACATTCAAATCATCCATTTTAGATGTTGTATTAATGTTATTTTTTGTTATAAGAAATTTTTTCAGACTTTTTTTAATTATGTAACTTTTTAGAAAATGTTTTAAAACTAGTTTAACAGTAATGGTTTAATGTTATATAAACTGATAAAAGTTCCACTAACATTATTGTAAGACTTTTTTGATTACTTCAGAGCGCATTTAGAGAACGTTACTCAACGCTTTGTAAACGTTCCCTGTTAGCTGGGCTGATTCTAAAGTAAACTAAACGCACCAGCTTACTTTCCAACGCCTAGTTCTCCGTGATCTTCAGGTGAACATCACCAATTAGTCTTGGAAGGATGCAGTAGGTTTGTATTGTTGAGGGTGGGTGTCATGTTCGTGTTGTGGGGGGATAGAAAGCTTGGGTTCTCCCTGAGGTAATCCGCACTCAGGGCTGATAAAGTGTTCGACAGGCTCAGCAGAACAAAGGCAGACAGATATTCTTACTGACGCTCATAGTTTGTATCGTCTTTTCAGCGTGAGCTACAGCAATCATGGCGATAGGACTCTGGCAGGCATTCAAAAGCAGGCGAGGCTTTGAACCCTGCCTGGCCCAGTTGGATTATATTTTACACCCGGGGTCCACTGAAGGACCCATATTAGCAGCACAATAGCGTTGCCTTTGAGGGGTTTAAGGTATTATGTGGCTGTAAGAAAAGGTCAGTTTGACTGCGGAGGGGAGAGGGAGGCGACCCGTGTAGTGACAGTATGGTGGGGGGCGTGACAGGGGGGCGCCTTGTGGTGAAGCAGGTCTTGGCTGCAGGCGAGCCACAGGTACAGCGGGCGGTAGAAAAACTCACTGCTTTATTTCTGACAGGAGAGCGAGTCCCGTTCGCCCACGGCGCCTTTTCTCCCCAGTTCTGAGGTGGCTGAAAGTAAATGAGATGTGTAATTGTTGGAGTTTACCTGTTTTTTTTGTGCTAATGATTAGATATTAGTTCAGCTCAACATGTATGTAATGAGCCACCTTGGTTTGTTTAGATAACAAGTGCGTTCGTCTCTCGATCAGTGTCTTTCTGCCTGCGCTCCACTTTATCTGTTCGGTCCCGTATGTTCTTTTAATTTCCTCCATTAACACAGACGTATCAACATCTAATTACTCTCGCTCTCTCTCTCCCTCCCTCTCTCTTTCGGCTTCTCTCAGTTCTCATTTACGCCATCCGTTTGCAAGGTGCTCGTTAAGCGAATGTGCTTAATTATATAAGAAGATAATTGCATGTAAATGCAGGCCCTAAAAGCCGCGGCGCTGGCTGGCGACCGCTGGCAGAACGCGCCCAAGCTGGCGTTAGCTTCTCTGTTTGTTTATTTTAGAGTGCGGTGATTACATTGAATCTGATAATGAAGCTAATATGTTGCAGTCTGAGTCCAAGGTGGCGACTGCCCAAATTGGACACAATTAGCATGGGGGCGCACACACAGACGCGTGTACACAAACACACGCACACTTTCTCACAATGGTTTTCGGTGTCCAGAGTGTTATTGTGTATAATTTCCATATTATTAAGGCCTGACTCATATTGCATTAGCCACATTTGGCAACGGCATTCTAGCTCAGTGTGATCCAAAGAGACAGACAATATTGCTCCCCCTAAAGCAGTTCTAGACTCTGTTTTTGCTATACAATCTTAAACCAACATGTGTGTGTTTTTTAACCAAAGACTATTCTGTTTTAATCTGCAGCTTAATGCTATGAGGGTTAAATTCAGCATCTCTTTTGTTTTGTTGGACAATTTATTCCCTTATCAAATGCAGTCTGTTGCTTGTTCATTCAGCCTGTTAAATGATGAGGTTTAAATACTAGTCAATTTCAGTGGATGTCAAATGAAGGATTATTTATTATGTTTTAAGCAGCAGAAGTCAAGGGGAGCGGGCAGGGAGAGGGCAGCCCCAGAGGGGTCCTTAGGGATGTTCCTTTGGTCCTGATGACATGCGTCGTCCATTATGGGGTAACAAGGGAATGGTGGCGGGGGGTTATGGGATGGGTTGTCGCCCTCGGCAGCATAAGGCGTCCCCCCTGCCCCCCTCCGGGACTGTCACCACTGGGGCCTTCTTGAGGAATCCGCTGTTCCTGAAAACACACATATACACACACGTCCAAGCCACCAATGTACCAACCCAAGACAGGAAACAGATGGCTCCAAAAAACAGTTCCTGCTGGTCTTGTATCTGCCTTACTAATCTTAATCTGCAATAAGACAAAATGCCAAACTGATTTTGCATTTGACCTGGCTAACAATTCAAGGTTGAACGTTTTGCTAATTTCATTAAGTAACAAAAACTTCAGGATGTTATTTTGAATGTTTGGGGAACATTTTAGATTTGATTGCTTTTAAGGTTATTGGTTAAAAGAACATTATTCAAACTTCTGTAATGTTTTTAAAATGTTCCACTAACAACTTAAAAATAACATTTTTGATGCATATGATGTGTAATGGTATAAAACGTTCTTAAAAAGCATTCTTACTGCAAGAAAGTGGAATTTTTTGAGAACGCTTTGAGAATGTTCCCTTTTCTCTGAGCGACAGACTGGCAAACTTCTACAAACTCCCAGACAGATGCTCAGGGTTCAATACTGACCCCAGCTCTGCACCCAGTGCCCCTCAAGAGAGTCTTCCACCTCCCCACAGGGATACTACATAAAAACACGATACGTTATTTACAAAGAAATATTTGTAAATGGAGGATGAACCGGCTGGCGATGAGGTCCGTGTGCCGCAGTGCCCTTCAGAGACCGAAATATGAACCCAGAGCTGGATTAGCGTATGTGGAATGGAGGGATGAGAACTAATACGAAAGGATAAAATGAGTGCAAGGCGGTTGAGATGGACGGATGGATGTCAGCGGAGGTTGCCCACAGACGCCTGAACTCCACCGCGACTGTCTGCTCAGCTAAGACGTCCTCACATTTTCTCCCACCTCCATTTCTTCCTCTAAAACACAATAAAAAATCAATAGTTACGCATTATTACGATAATTACGAGCGCACGGAATGACAGTAATGGGCCCCATTTAGCACATCCATTGTTACTTACCGATGCAGTATTTATTGATTGATCAGATCATGGCTATTGACACGGCTGTTTACGAGATGTGTTTGTTCACACTGAGCGTTAAAAAACAAGCTGATAGTTTGTTATAGAGAGAAAGTGAATGTGTCAGAAATGACCTGCATTTATTAAGGGAATATTTGCCACCTGGAATTGATTTTAGAGGCATTTTTTGTCTTATACATGTATAAACATTTTTATATAGTATAAAAGCTGAAGCATCTGTAATGACTGTAAAGAGTCATTTAAATTGGGTCAGATACACAAATGATGATTACATAACCTGTTATTATTAGCATTAGCATAATGAAGTTTAATGAAGGCTAAGCTACCTCAGCAGGTGTTTTTAATCATGGCTTAGACAAACACGCTCAATTTTACCTTCTCACGTTTGCTTTCATACTCTGTGTCTTACAAGACGTAAGCGTTTCTTTCCTCTCTGATCTGAAATAGATCAGAAGGGGCGTCGATCAATCAGGATGCATTAATTTCTTGTTTTCATATGCACTCTGGTTACAGGGACGCTGGTGCTGAGGTGAGCCTCTTCCTGGAAGAGTCCTGTGCTTTGGGCTCGGCCTCTTTGAGATAATGAATTGACGTTTCGATTCAGTAGCCTTTATGCTCAGCCTCCGTGGAAACAAATATGCCCCAGGAAACCAAATATTGTAGGGAACGGGTGGACAGACGAAGCAGCCATTGATTTTACCTTTTTTTCTCTCTTGCTCTCTCTCTCTCTCACGTTCTCTCTCTCGTTTTTTTATTGCTTGGTGCATAAATGTTGAGTTACAAGGCATTTGTGCCACTTGCGCCCTGTGTGAATTATAGTTATTCGCAGAATGTAAAATTAGCATTATGCTCAGTTTTTCTCATCAGAGTCTTTTTATTATCAGCCCTAAACTCGGTTACTGCGGGGTATTGATTTTGTACAACTCGCATTACACTAAAACCCCTTTAAAACCGACGCGATTATTCAATATATTGGGCCTAATGGTGAGAAACAACTTCAAACTCAGAGTTTTGAAAGGAGACGTCCAGTAGATGAATTGCAGCTCTCCTTTGGGAGCAAGAAACATCATCTCTATGCATCAAACTCTCTCCATCAAAGCTTTTTATTAAAGGCGCTATCAGGGCTGTGGGCTGATCCATGGAGGGGTTTGGTGGACAGCATCTTCTGGATTGCGAGGAGTTTGTGTGCAGAGGGCCGACACCTGATAGCCCCCCAGGCGCTTTCCAGCAATACATAACCAGCCGCACGCTTGATTCTCTTTGTTGTAAACAGACTGAGGATTGTGGCCTTGTCTTGATCCTGTCTCTCATTCCATGATCCGCCATTGTGACAAACAGGGATCTGTTAAGGAGAAGCAGGTGACAATCTTTATTGAAACACCTTTTTGAGTTGCCAGCTGATTCCTACCCACAATGCAACAGTTTTGTAACAGTGATGAAAAGAATTCATGTTAACAGATTGAAATATATAATGTATAAATGTGTGTGTGTATATATATAAATATATATTTGCACACACAAAGAACAAAGAACAATTTGTGCTGCTTTTTATTGTTTTTTTATGCTTATTTAATATCTCATGTAAACTAAAATGTTTACTGACTAGTTGCATCCAAAATGTTTTCTTTTGGTTTGTGAATTAGTTGATGTGCAGCATTTATCATATTTTGTGCTGGTTGACTCGGCACAAGACTTATAATGAACTGACTATACAACCACCTTATTAGTTAAGTGGCGAAACATAATGATTTCTCAAACACATTGCTTTTTCTATTAACGATTAACTATTTTATAATGTGAAAATATTTCTTTCTTATTTATTCTGAATGTTCATTTTTTACACTGGGACATTAGGGGACCGTGTGACGTGAGACCTGAAAATATGTTAATATTGCCTGATTTAAATACACAGAAAATATTTGTTTGATAAATGTTTGCGGGTGTGTGTGAGTTTAGCAAGTGGCTGCAGGGATGTGTGTGTGTGTGTTAGTGTTTTTTGTGCATTAGTGTGTGTGATGTTGATAAACTGCTCTGTTTATCTTATCTGATGAATCATACAGTAATTGATCATAATGAACTGGATTGTTTTGAATACTCCGCTCTTGGCAGCCGCCTGAATGAAAAAAAGCCATAAATTGTCGTTCTGGAATAATAAACCTCTTAATATTTAAAGCAGTTACAGTCTCTTTCGCAGCCTCTCGGTGCCTGGTATAAAGAACAAAACATTCACCTGATATAATAGTTTGTGCCGTCCTTAAAAATGAAAGAAAACGAGATGTGTGAGAAGTGAAAAAGGACAAAATGATAAGAAGAGAGAAGAAGGGAAGAGAAGGGCAGAGGAGATGAGTCAGGGTCATGTCTACTGTGTGTGTGAATGGTGCAGGCGATGGGGGAGTTGAGAGGTTTGGATGTGTGGACAAGGAGACAGCGTGTGGTAGACTGTCTGCCTCCAGCTGGAGAATTTGAGGCGATGTGGTGAGCTAATGTGAGTAGAGAGAGAGCAGGAAAGAGAATGAGTGAGTGAGAGCGGGCGAGAAAGTGAAAGAGAGACAGGGGGGTAAAATAGCATGTCTCTCTGTTGCCTAACAATTAAATGTGGCACCTCAAGCAGATCAATTTAATTTCACTCAGCCGAAGGCTTTCGTATCCTTTCACCCTCTTTCTCCATCTCTCTTCTTCCTCTCTCTCCTCCTGTTTCTCTTTCTATCTCTCTTTCGCTTTTCAAATGACTTTCTATTGACCCGTTCCTCTGTCTGTCTTCGGGTCTCTCGGCACTGTTTTTGGAGATGCTGTTCGGAAACAAAACACCATAATAAAACAGCACTTGAAATATCAACATAACCCTCTGCTAATTAGAGTCTTGCTAATGGGGCCTAATTGCATTTACTCAGAGTGCCGAGTCAGTTCCCTGTACTGTAACCCGACCTTGTGCGTTCCAGCCTCATTGATGGACTCTGTTCTGTAAAGTAAAATGCAGTTAATTTATCGTAAAATCTATTAAAAGGACGAGCAAAAATAAGGAGGGAGGGAGGGAATGAGATGGGAGTGATTAACTCTTTGTTTTCTGTCTTTCAGTAATACGCAGGATTTTGTATGTTTGCTGGCTCCCATTGAAGAGAGGTTATGAGCAGCTTCTCGGTGAGAAACGGAGAGAAAAAAGAAGAAATGGGAAATGGGGGGGGTGTCGTATCGAAGCTCTATTTCAGAATAACAAATGCATTAAGGGCCACATGCTTTTAATTTCATGTAATTACACCAAAGGACAAGAGAAAGGCAGGGTGTGTGTGTGTGCGCGTACGTTCTCTGAGAACAGAGCTGCTCTGAGCTTTTATATATTTCTATTCTTTCACAGACCCCCCATCCCTCGCTACTACGTTTTTTTCTCTCATTCTCAAAAGAAAAAAGGATTTGGCCCATTTTCAGTCTCAAACGAGACAAAACAAGCTCGATACGCACAAAATGTACTTGTTTAAATTACCCTTTTCCCCTATGTGAAAAACCATTACGCTTGCTACCACGAGCAACTTTTTTTATTCTTCCTTTCTTTCTTTTTGTCCTCTGTCCTCTGTGTTGCGGTTGTGTGGCTGATAACGGCTTTTATCAGATTTTGTTATTAGTCCATTAGATGGTGATAGTCGTCAAGCCTAATTCTGTGTTTCATTGGAGAGTTGGTGAATGAAAGCGAGGCAGGAGAGCTTTAGTATTTAGACTAATGTGCTTTCGATCTCAATGCAGTGTCCATTTAAGTGCTGTGACCAGGATGTTTATTGAGAAATGTGTTTTTAATCTCGTGCTTGTTAACCAGACGCTTGACTGGGTAAAAGGAAAAGTGTGGAAGCGAGTCTCTTCGATGCCTCGACCTTATATCATAAATGATGCTCTCTCTCTGTTTCTCTGCGAACCGGGGTGGGAGGGGTTCAACAAAGAGTGAAGACAAAAAAAAACTGGAATAAAACAGAAAATGTATCTTTTTTCATGCAAGTTCAACACAGATTTAATCATTTTTCTTTGATATTTTCACTTATTTGTTAGTCGGAGTAAATTGGCTCTGAACACGTTTTTTGCTCACAGTCTTAGCCGTGAACTCCCCCCGCAATCTTTGTTTCCCTCTTTACCATGTAAATTAACTTTAATATCAGTTTAATATCAGTTCCAAAATATTGCAGCATGTGTTTGCAACCCTTCTAGTTACATTATGGTGGAAACAGTTCTCATGACAATTTAGTGCTGCATATAAAAAGTAATTCTGGCAATAGCTGTAGTTTTTGTTACTCAGCAGGTCTGTGCCAAAATCCGGAGAGTCGTCTGTGCTGTCTGTTGCCAACAGTGGCAGTTGCTGAGTAAGGCCACCATGGAATGATAAGTGACTAAATTGGAATACATATGCAGTAACTCCTTATGCCACACAGCATAAAAATCTGCTGCACACAACAATTATTACATTTATTGAGTTACTCATATATTTGCAATCAGATTTAATATTTTGTTTCATCTGATCTTTTTTGAGTTGCCACATTGCATTTTGGGATGGAATTAGCCTTTTTGGCAAAGTATGCCCAGCTAACAATTTTAGCTTGTAATAATGTTTTCATAATGTTTCCATTAAGAAATGTTATTTCTTAATGTTATTCCATTTAATGTTATTGGTTATACAAACTTTGCTTAAATGTTTTTTTACACTGTGCCTTTCTTAAAATGTTTAAAACCATGTTTTGCTATATAGAATATATAGAGTCAAAAACGTTCTACTAAGAACATTATCCAGCATCCTCAGAATGTTCCCAATGTTGAATGTAGCCTTTAATACAAACAGGAAAAAGATTCCATGACATCTTGACATGGCTAATCCTGTTTGCCTTATTTCTGGAGAGGTTTGTCTCTCTCTTTATCTGTGGCTTGTTTTGTGGGTGAGTGAATTATTACAGGTTTGGGTCTGTATAAATGGCCACATCAGGGTTTTAAAGGCACCCCATTATTTCCCCAATGCAATCTCAATAGGTCTAATTGGCCGCAGCATATTTTAATTGGAGCCATATTGATTTGCGGGGTCCCGTGTCTGTCGAATTGTCTGACAATTACATAGTGCTTTGAATTGCTTTTGTTCGAGTTTAATTTTGTTTCATTTGTCCAGACAGAAAGCGTCTGGCCCTTCATCTGCCGGGAGATCACTGTCAGATAATTATGGTGCAAATCTCTGTGTGTTGGCTACTCAGTTGGAATAGTGGCTTGTGATATGGACTAAATTTTGGCCTGTACACACACACACACACACACACACACACACACACACACACACACACTATTCTGTCCTGGTGTTCTAATTGGTCTGGCTTCACAATGGTCATTCTGCTAAGCAGGAGGCCTCTTCCCCCAAGTCCATTTGTTTGTGTGTGTGGACGGCGTGTGTGTGTGTGTCCTGTGTTTGTGTGTGAGCGACATTGGGTGAAAAGGAAATCAATAGTGTTTCATTAGAGCAGTGTTGTAGCAGTCTTTTGCCTGGGCATGGCTTCATTATTCTTTTCTAGGCGTTTGCTTTAATTGGGAGAATAAAAGAGTGAAGTGGAGAGTATGACTGCATTAGCATATCTATTAGAGACATGGCCACAGGTACACACACACATACACACACACACACAGAAGCTCCCATACATAAGATTACCCCAGTAACCTCACACACACACACACACACTATTTAAATGTTTACATATCACTGACTTCTCTATCATATCACTGTAGTTTTTACAGAAAGACAATATATAGACAATATACAATGAACAGAAAAAAAATACATAGATTGAACCCTAACAAAGATTTTGTTATAGGCATTTTTTAGGGTAAAAAGATTGTTTACTTTGATTATATATTCTGTACCGCAATGTATAGATAAATCCCTTTATACACAAATACAAATATTTGTTTTATATTACAGTGAGTACATTTAGTTTTCGGAGCACCTAGGGCCTATTTGTTTATTTCTACTAAAATTTGTATTAAAACAAAATTAATCTTTACAAATGTGGCTAAAAATTCTTTTATTTACATTACATAAATGCTTGTATCAGTCAGTGGTTTTGTATGTTGGTTTCCACCACCAATATCCCAAATTACTTTTACTTTTAAATAGCGTCATTTTTGTTACGGTGTTTGTGTGATCGTGAACACGATTAATCCACACTGAGACTAGGTTAATTTTAACAAAATTGTGACAACTTATCTAAGTTATACTGATACCAAAACTATCAAAGTATTTCTCTCTCTGTGTGTTTGCTGTCTGTTTTTCTTTGCATCGCTCTCTTTCTCGCTGAATATCTCTCTGACTGTTTTTTCGCTACATTATCATGCCGGTGTGACAGTGACTAACGGCTTGCGGTGGATGAAATATAATGATTCTCTTGTAAGGAGACAGACACTTTGAGCTGTCTGGTCTCCCCTAGTGGAGACACGCACAAATGCACACTTTAGAGTTCCGGGGTTAATCACCCTATCAGTGTAATGAAGTACTTACTGACAGCTGTAAGCAAGCTATGTAGATGAACTTCCTTCATCAATTTCTGCCACTCTCCACACACACTGCATAAATCTCCATGAAAACCCTGTCTGGTGAGGGAGACACGTAGATGCTTTCATTCAGTGTGTGTATGAGGAGTCTGCTGTGTTTGGATTAGATTTAATGGTAGACTGTTAAATGAAGCGTGCGTGATAAATACATTAGCGTCTAGCGAATGTTTTGCTGTTAGAAATGCAGTTATAATGCAATTATTTGTTGAAAATTGTGTTCCTGCTTATGATTGTTCCTGAATTACACCTGGATTAAACTCAGTCGGATTAGTATTTAAACATAAA